>JAFVLL020040243.1:116540-193326 GCA_021397915.2 Tor tambroides | reverse complement strand
GTGCCACGCTGGGCCACTGGAGGGCAAGAAGGTGACAGCAGTGGATTATAATTAATCGGTGGTGGGGCTCGGATGTTTGGAGAGTATTTCCAGTGAGCTGGGAGGGAAGGTGTAGGAGAAGGATCACGAGGATGGGCTGGAGATTTGGGCTGTTTATCCACCACGTAGCGGTCCATGCGACTCTGTCTGCGTGCAAACAGCTCCGCACCTTTACCTTGCATCTGGGGCATCTCAGGAGCTGAATGAGCTGGTTTAGGAGCCACTGGTGGTGGCATCTTGTATCTCTGTGCCTGCATGAAGTTGCAAGCCTCTGCACCCAGGTTGAGAAAGTCTTCTTCAGGGCCAGACTCAAACCCAGCCTCTGCACCCGAACGGGACCTGTCATCCAAGTTCTGCACTAGAGACAGTAGCTCAGGGTTGTAAGATGGAGCCTTCTTCTCCTCTTTAGCAGTGAACATTGGTTTCTTGGATCCACGACGACAAGCCTCCTGCAGGATGCCAGTGCGGCCGGCAGGGACTGAGACCCGTTGTTCTCGAGAAGAGATCCCATCAGTGGAGTTAGAAAGAGAATACTGCTGGGCAACTGGTGCATTTGGTGTTTCTGGAGTAGTGGATGCCACAGAGATGTATGGGTTGAAGGAGACTTTGTGTGCTGGGGAGGATTGCACATTTGGTGTTGCAGGAGCAAAGGCATGAGCGGGTGCAGGGGCAGGAGCAGGGCCAGGGGCATTGGGAAAACCTAGGGCATTTGTGAGCGGGGGAGAGAAAGGCTGTGCTGGTACATGAACTGGTGGAGATGGCTGATATTGAGCAGAAACCGCATGATGGTATGGAGGACTGAGTGGCATTGCCTGTGTTTGGGGAGGAGAGTAAGGTTGAGCCATACCAGAAGGGGAACTCAAAGATGTTACATGAGAAGATGTTGGAGAAAAAGGGGCTGAGGTGCTGGAATAGGTTGGGGAGTAGAGTGGAGCATTTGAAGGGGGAGGAGAAAATGGACCTGAAATGACTGAGGATGGAGAGAGCACAGAGGAAGGACCATTGTAGGTGGCTGGTCTAGCAGGGATATACAGTGATGTTGTAGAAATAGCTTTCTTCCCCTCTGAGCCAGCAGGAGAGAAGGAAGCTGGGATATTTGCCACAGACACAGCCTGAGCCTGTGATCCAGCCTTTTTGGCAGGGCTGGGCCTGAAGACTACTGGAGCAGTTGCTGCTCGGTGGCTCACACAGCCAGGGGCAAATGGCCTGGCAGTTCTGTTGTGCACTGAGCTGGCAGCCGATGAGTCTGCTTGCTCTGGTAATGCTCCTGCCATGGATGGCATAGGCGTCTGGCCTGGCGAGGACAACACAACGCTTGTCCTGCTCACTACTAAAGGTTCCCCATTTACCATACTGGTACTATGAGATGTTACGGGTGTGACTGGAGTAACTGGGGTATATGTCAGGGTTGAGTCTCCCTGATGTTGTGGCATGGAAAAAGCTGTGGGCACAACCAGGTTTGACGTATGTTCTTCTGCTCTTTTCCTCTGTTGTTCAAAAAGCTGGGCTCCTTTTCCTGAAGTGGCATTTAGGCCTGGGCTAATCTCTGCATCTCTGTCAGGCACAAAACACGCTGAAGTTCTCTTGTCTAGTACGTCCAGGTAACCACTATCCCAGGTAGGGTCTGGTGCAGCAGAAAAACCGTCCTCGTCAAGCTCAGATTCGCTCCCAGGAAACAGGCTTTCGTCCTCAGTTTCTCCCTCTGTGTTACTATAGCTTTCTCCGTCTACACTGCCAAAGCAGGTGAGAGTATACTTCTTGGCACGCTGCCGTCGCTTCTTGAACATAAGCACACCTTTAGAATGAGGGTTAGGAGCATCTGTCAAGAGCGAAGCAATGGTTCTGCATTTGGATCGGGCCTCCTTCACCTGCTTATCTTGTAAAGTCTCACCTCTGTGTAGCTCTACAGAGAGAAAGATAATGTGTATATCAATCAGCGAGAAATACTTTCAAGGTCTTTACTTAAACCAGTAAAATTAGTTGTAATATCACATTTTAAATCACTTAAATGCAATGATGATGCACATTTATTATTTATAAGTTTATTATACTGCTTCTTAATATGAGTATCACTGGATGCCAGTTGTTTTCCATTCTGCATTAAGGAATGAACAGGCCTGTTAGCAGGCCTCGAATGAACAAATCTATAAAGTGACACCTATGACTTTTATATAACAGTGCCTTTGGTGATGAATGGGCAACATCAAACATAAAGTCACATATAAAATCATCAAACAAAGTCACAACGTTAATAAATCAAGCTGGCATTGTAATGATTGGAACACATTTTCTAGTTGAGTCAGAATAGCTCTGATATTAGACACTAAAATTCAGTGGGTTAGATGCTGAAATGTCTGGCACCAAAATGCTCATGGTAAATTACTGAGCTCATCCTTCTCTACAAATAGCCCATCACATTCTAACAGCTTGAGCAAGTAACCCCTGGGGATCCAGGATCTATATTAAAAGACAGGGTAACGGAATCTGATATTTCTATAAAAACAAACCAAAAATAAAAATTAAAACCTCAAGAGTACAGCATTTTTGCTAAGATATTCTCTTTCTAATTTGGAGGGCCTCAAAACATCTTCAACATTGGATCAAATTATGAAGCATAAAATTCTAAATATTCTCATAAATAAAAGGTCCAAATGAAGGCATAAATGTGCTTTTGATTATAATTATCTGTCCAGACTTCTAATTATCTAGACATGACAAATAACTGTTCAACAAACAGAGGTTAACCCTTACATACGTGCTATCATCAAAGCATGTAGAAATGGTTGATATATCTGAGCTGATTTCAGCAGTTTAGTTTTCAATAAATCAAAAATACAAGTAAAACAAACTTACACAAAACACATATCTAAACTGATCTTTGTAAATCCAAGATCATGTAAATAATACCTCTGTGCTATCCATCACCTTGTCTCACCTTTCTCATTTTAACCACAATGTTGGATCATTTAAACAGAAAACAAGCCCCCTGTCTTTCTAAAGCTTTACAGAAGCCATCAGGACTCTACCTGCATAGATGTGTCCTTTATGTTCAACCTCTCCAGGCAATGTGAAGCTCCTCATGTTGTTCAGCATAAAAACTGTGTTCCCAAGCCAGCCTTACTGGCAGGACACACACAAACACATCAGTGGAGCACAGCCAACAATACTTGGGTGCTCTGCCCACATTGGTACGAAATCAACCAGTCCGTAGCCTGAGGTCAGGCCTTTTAAAGACCTTTTGTCTAACCACAAGACCCTGTCACAGGCCCAAAGAAACCCCATTATGTCATTCAAGCTATTTTGGTCAGTGAACAGAGCTAACGGACATTTCCCACCTGTTTGGGCACACCTCAGCCTCTTCCTGGATAGGCTGGCTTAAGCTGAGCGTCATATGGGGTCATACTGGCATCTCCAACCACACCACAATGACTTTAAACCTACTTTGACTTTGAAGCAAGCACTGCAAATCAGACTCTTTGAGACTCTGAAGGCAACATTTGACTAAAGGTCAACCTCTTTATCATGATTGAACAGTATTAAACAGTCAATTATGTCTCTTGCTTTTTTACTTCAAATACCCCATTTTGACAGTTATGAGCCAGTAACTGCAGTTGTGGCACACTGAAATAATTCCTCCGCATTATTTTGAGAGACAGATATATAATATCAGCTGCTGATCGGCACATTCACAATATTTTACACCGTGCTCTTTCGACCTCCCACTGTGCTGTCACAATAACAGGTGCGCACACTTTGTCTTCTCTTCTTACCAAGGCTGTCTGAATGCCCTGGCTTATTCTGTAATTTTACCACTAACAGTGACAGAGAAGAGCAGCTGTCATGGACCCTTATCCTCACTGCAATAATGTCTCTAGCCTCAGTGAGACGCACATGAGTGAATACACAAATAAGAGTTCTAGATGTTCAGAATTCCCAGTGGAGATACAGAATTAAATACCGAAACGTGTTTATTTACACGATCCTCAAAATGTCCCATCAGTCTTGGAGAGCAAAGTGACCTTCAGACTGACTGTCGGCAGGGTGGCATTAGTTGAGGAGAAAGGCTTCCCAAATGCTTTCGAGAGAGGAATTAGCACCCCATCAGCTACAGACACAAGATATATTGTTTGACTCCAATGAAGTTTCCAATGTGTTTATCTTGCTATAAGAAGAAATATGAAAAACAGACTACTAATCCTCATCACATCATTAACTACCTCACATTGACCCTGTGTGTATCTCATATTTAAGGTCAGATTTTTAACCTTTGAGAAGGATAAGCTTTCAGATCATTGAATAGTGACTCAAGCCATATGATACTGAGTAAAAATCAGCAGTTTGCTTCAGTAGAAATAGATATGACTAAAATCTAATAAAAAATAAATCCGGTTGCAGAACCACCGACAACAAGAAGTACCAGAAGTACATATCATTCTAGAATGGAAGGTCTTGGAATATTTACAAAGTGGGGCCTTGGAATCAAAAAGGCTGAAAACTACTACTTTATTTCACAAAGAGGACTACATGTAAAGAATATTTTTGTGTAACAAATGGAGATCATTATTGGCTCTTAAAATCACATTATTAGCACAGACTCAACAGTTTAAATGGAGAGAATGAAATATCATTGACACTGGACAGCAACTGGACATGCCTTTCACAGCATGCAACAGAGGCCTGTGTTATAGGTGTGAGTCAAGGTACAAATTTAGTCTCTTGCTCACTTGAGTTCAACCCCCTTCCCCTGCCCTGTTAAACCCTGAGCAGGGGGACATGAGGAACCCCCATCACCAACATTTGCATGAGCTCAATTACAAATCCCACACCACATGCGTATGATTTCCCACTGAGCTATATCCTGTTCTTAGGTTCTGTGCTAACCAATGAAGCAGTATGTATGTTTAACTACAATTTGTCATAAGAAAAACCAGATAGTAATGATTCAACACATTCAAGTTTCTTAAAAACACAAAATGTACTACATTTCAAGATTAACATAACTGAAAGTAATGATTTCAGTTAGTTCATTCGGTTAATAATTTGTCCAACTGATTCAAAAGGAACTCCAGTGTTTGTGATTCATTTTGAACGATTCATTAAAAAAGCCGCTGTAAATGAGTAATTTGTTTATGAATCAAACTACACTGGTCATGTTTGTTTTTCTGTTCAACCCATGAACATAGCTCGCTAATTTATACCATAAACTTGCAAACTATGGCAAATCCAGTGATTATTTCAACTTCAAATGCACTTGCTTTGCACTTACTTTGTGACCAGACTTATTAATAAAAAAAACTGTGTGCCCTTACTCAAGAAAATCTATTTTAAGGGTCAACACACAGTATGCAGAATTTAATAGACTTCATTTTTTTCATTTTATCAAATATCACTGAACCACACTCCTTCCTGACACAGGAGATTGACTTCTATCAAGTGGATTTCCAAAGGTTAAATTTAACACAGTCCAGAAATAATGTATGAGGTAATGACAGAAAGAGATATAGGTTTAGAAATGCTGAGCTCATCTTTATTTATATGAACTAAAAAGTTATTTTTGCTTATTGCTTTATTTACATAATTAAAATAAGTTAAAGCAACAATTTAAAAATGTTGAATAAAACTGTAATAGTTCATTAAAGTTGATTAAGTTCTGTCAAATTGTTTTTTTCTTTATGTCAATGGCAGTTTATGTTGTATTAAATTTTTATATTTAGACATACACTATCGTAAGGTTTTTTTACTTTTTATTCAGCAAAAAAATCCAGAAAAAACCATCTTAAGCAGAACAACTGTTTTCAACATTGATAATAATAAGAAATGTTTCTTGAGCACCAAACCCGCATATTAGAATGATTTATGAAGTATCTTGTGACACTGAAGACTGGACTAATGACTATTTATTAGTGCTGGGCAACAATTAATGGTGATTAATCCCATCCAAAATAAAAGTTTTTGTTTATATAATATATGTGTGTGTACTGTGTATATTTATTATGTATATATGGAGACACACATACAGAATATATTTTGAAAATATTTATATGTATTTACATGTATATATTTATATTCATATAATTTATATTATATATAAATATATTTAAAGGGGTCATATGATGCGATTTCAAATTTTCCTTTCTCTTTGGAGTGTTACAAGCTGTTTGTGCATAGATAAGATGCCTGAAGTTGCGAAGACTAAAGTCTCAAAACCAAAGAGAAATTCTTTATCAAAGTTAAGACTCTGCCACGCCCCCCTAAAACGGTTCGATCAAACACGCCCCCACATGTCTGCGTCACGGTGTGGGGAGATTTTCATAACACTGCCCAAACGTATACGCAATGAAAGAAGGCGGAACTATTATTCTTGCTGTAGTATTGTTGCTGCCGCCGGCACCATGTCCTGGAGATGCTGTTTCATTGTGAAAGCGAAACTACTTTGTTTGGGCTTCCAAAAGAGGACACAACTAGAAATCAGTGGTTAAGTTGTATTTACAACACTGTTCCAGAGCAGTACAACACAAATATTCGAGTGTGCAGCACATTTTGCGGAGGACTATTTCCTGAACTTGGAAGCTACAATGCTGGCTTGCACAAAGGCTGTTTCTATAAAGTGGGGCAATTCCAACTTTGCAAGGACAGTCTGGCGCTTCTGACTCACAGCCTGTAAGTACATTTCTGCCACTGATGATTCAAACACGAGTTGAACAGTGTAGAGTAGTGCTTGTTGTTTGTTGTTTCTCCAATCACAAATGCAGACATGGTAATGTTTACGCGGCGCGATGCAACGTGACGCATAAAAAGACCGTATACCATTATAATCAGTAATTATGTCCCCACTGGACGCAACAAATGCCTCGTTTGTAATGGGTTTTATTGTTTTTGTGTGGTCGCGCCGTGAAACGCCATCACAATATCGTGAGGGGCGTAACATTTCCGTCTCACGCGTGAGGTATTCAGCCAATCACAATGCACTGGAAAGCTGGCCAATCAGAGCAAGCCTCGCTTCTCAGAACGATGAGCTTTGTAAAAATCGACACGTTTCAGAAAGGCGGGGCTTAGAGGAGCAACAATAATGTACAGTATGTGGAAAATAATGTGTTTTTTGAACTTTAAACCACATAAACACATTGCATTACACCAAATACGCAAAATATTGTTCTTTTTAGCAACATCATATGACCCCTTTAATATATAAACATAACATATTTTCTTAAATATATACATACATGTGTGTGTATTTATATATAAATAATAAATATACCCAGAACACATACATATATTATGTAAACAAAAACTTTTAATTTGGATACGATTAATCACGATTAATCATTTGACAGCACTACTATTTATATTACAATATATATTTAATCAACACAAACTCAGCACACCTGAGAAATTAATAGGTGCGTAAGAAGAAACACTCCAACAACGATGTGGAATCCAATTAATAAAGATGATCCCGCACACTATAAATCCATGCTAAATGTAGAAATGTATTACAAAAAACAGCGACGTTTCGGTCCACGGACTTCAAGGTCAGTGGACCCGAAGCGTGCATTTTGTAATACATTTCTGCATTGGCATGGACTTTGGGATGTCTTTAACAATATATATTTAAAAAATATATATATATTGTAATTATTTTACAATTTTCCTGCAGCAATATTTTGCTCTATTTTGATCAAATAAAAGCAGCCTTAGTGATCATAAGAGACTTTCAAAAACAACAAACCCCAAACTTTTGAACAGTAGTGTACATATATGCTATTTGAAAAAGATGATTGGTACTCACTAGCTTGCTTGGCCTTGTCCATGTACGTTACTGTGAGTTCTTCATCAACTGGGTTGTCCACAGGGCCCACCATGGGCACCATCTGTCTGTGAGACGCAAGCATGAGAGCCTCTTTTGCCCGCTCTGGAGAAACAAGTGGAGGTGGGACAGTGGGGGGCTCCTGGAAGCCACTGTCCACTTCAGCAGCTCCTGATGGACTTTGGTCAGAATTCTCAGAGGAATTTTCAGCCTGGTGCGACCATTCAGCCTGCGGAGGCTGGTAGACCACCTCTCTGCGGGCCACCCCAGGCATAACGCACTGTTGCTGAGTCCCCATTCCCTCTAGATCAGATACAGGCCAGCTCTGTGTTTGAGGGTACATGCAGACGTCCTGGGCGCTCTCATAGCCACTCATTTCTGAAGTCTCCTCCTCTTGGGGTGAGGCTTGGCCAGGACTCTTGGCAGGAGAGCTACTGGGGCTTCGTCGTCTCTGTCTACGCTGCCTTTCTTGTGCCGCCACATCTGCGTCACTGTCTGTCTCACCGTAGTAAGCCTCGCTGTCTGGAGGGGACGTAAGCCACTCGAGACCACCGGTGGGGGACATGAGCAACACTCTGTTGACACCAGACCGTTTAGAGGTAAGTGGAGGCGACAGGGCTCTCAAGGCTGCCTGGTACTCCTTATCAATACGTGGGGAGGGGGCCTGACCCAGAAGCACCACTGACTGATATGCAGCTGGGGCCCTGAATGGAAAGCACAGTGATTAACTTGAGTATAAATTTTATAGCATGACTAACAACTCCTCGTGATAATGATGTCTCAGTTTGACCTTTTAATTCGCAGATGGAGGGTTCCTCTGCCACTATCAATCAGATTCATAGCCTCAGCATGGGATAGTATTCCACAGGATACATCATTGATTGACACCAGCTCATCAGTCTCTCTGAGCCCAGCCCGGCAGGCCTTACTGCGCTTTCTCACCTTCAACAGCAGGGGGAGACAACGTCAGCACAATCTTTGTGTTGATGAGTTGCAGTGAGAGTAAATAAATAAATATCCAGCTTATTTTTACCTTATTTAAATGTGCAAGGCTTTCTGTGTGACCCGCTTCAAGTTATTTTTAACTGTACAAAACAGCTATGCTTGATGTATTGTCGTTATTATAAACACACTGGTTTTTACTGCACTTTGTTATTCTTCTAGTTAATGAATCAGAAGTCTCACACATTCACAAAAAATAATTTATTTCCACATTGAAAATTAGTTGGATATAAAGCACATACATTTCTAGCCATGGTTTATTTATTTATTTATTAAGATTGCTTCACTTGTGAATAACAGTTTAGTTTAGGACAGTAGCTAACTGGTTAGTGTCACTCAAATTCCCCTACAATAGCTTATCATTCTCTGGTTCACTGTTCATACTGTTACTTATAAGTCAGTGGGTTATCTATATTTCTGAGTGGCAAGTGATTACACCTTAAAGGGATAGTTCACCCAGAAATGAAAATTCTGTCATTAATTACTCACCCTCATGTCAGTCCAAACCTGTAAGACTTTCATTCATCTTTGGAACACAAAATAAGATATTTTTGATGAAATCTGAGACCTTTCTGACCCTGTATATAACGCAACGCAACTGACACGTTCAAGGCCCGGAAACACAGTAAGGACATTGTTAAAATAGTCCATGTGACATCATTGGTTCAACCATAATGTTATAAAGCTACAAGAATACTTTTTGTGTGCAAAGAAAACAAAAATAAAGACTTTTTTCAACAGTTTCTTCTCTTCGTTGTCTCTTTGATGTGCATTCACAGCAGTACCGCGGCGCATGCGTGTGCATTCCTCTGCTTGTAAACAAGACACAGCGCATCCGGGTTCTGCTTCAGAACGCCGGCTCCTGTGTCAGTAGCACCACACATATGCGTTGAGGTACCGACTGACAGAAGAGAAGAAATTATTGACTAAAGTGATTATTTTTGTTTTCTTTGCACAAAAAAAAGAATTCTCGTAGCATCATGAAATTATGGTTGAACCACTGATGTCACATGGACTATTTTAACAATGTCCTTACTACATTTCTGTGCCTTGAACGTATCAGTTGCGTAGCAGTCTATGTAGGACCAGAAAGATCTTGGATTTCATCAAAAATATCTTAATTTGTGTTCCAAAGATGAACAAAGGTCTTATAGGTTTGGAATGACATGAGGGATAGCAATTAATGACAGAATTTTCATTTTTGGGTGAACTATCCCTTTAAATATTTGCCAAGTATGCCTATTTTTTTAAGTGAACTTGTGAATCGTTATATGTATTCACTGAGCTTAAAAGCAATGATATATCTGAACACTATGATTCATAAGCATATGGCTCTGGGTATAAGCTAATTATGAAAAAAATGCTTTGTAACAAATCAGTTAAATTAATGATTCAGCGACTCACAAAATGACCAAAGACACACAAGAAGACTGAACTTATTCATGTAACCTACAAAACGGATCCCTAACAAATCTTTTTGGTTGTTGGATTCATACAAATTTATACTGCATATAGATTTAAAATCATACCACATACTCTTTCTATTACACACAGTAATTATTTTCACATAACAAAACACAACACAAAACACATCACGTACATGTTTAAAGAATAATATCGCACTAAGTGTTGTTTATCAAATCATATATTAAATCAAATTAAATTGTTCTGAATTAGCATAGAATCAATTGGGAACCAGTTAACTGTGAATCAAATAATTTCAGTGTCAATCCAAAGATTAGTTAGGCCTCATCCTTTGGGTTTTGTTTGAGTAGATAAGAGAGATGAAGCTACAGTATGTTTAAAAAGAGTCGCTGGCTTTATGCCCATCTTCAAATACCATCTCCTTGAGTGTACAGCCTTTCTGAGGTCATCTGTCAAATATGAGAGCGCTGTTCCGACAGTCACTTCACCAACACTTCACCAAGCTTAAAGTCTGGCCACATTCCTGTCTTTGTCTCCTGCTTCCAAAGGCACTTTATAAATGAACTGTTTTGAGGAACTGGAATAATGTTTTCACTAGCCCAAAGCATAGATTTATATTCCCCTACAAAGGCCTAAAGGGATTAGTTTAGCTCGGAGCAGCTGAGACTATTTTGTCTTATATAACTTCTAATTTTAAAAACTGCTTATTGTATGTGCAAGTTGTAGACAAAAATAAATGCTATGGTAACACAAATTTGTAGTTGGAAGAAAATAGATAATTCACCGGTCCCATTCACCTTTTTTTTATGGCCGATCAAATGGTCTGAGAATGCAAATAGGGGGAACAACATGTGCAGCTGGTGCCAGGGCAGCTGTTGCCTCTTGGCAGACCTGAACCAGGGCATGTCATGAATTCACCATGTGTTGTCCACATAGCCTAAATAAAGTGCTCAACTATTGTAAAGAGTCAGTTGTCACTCAGATTTAGCTTATAACTGCATGTTTTTGAGACGTGGACTGTCTAATTTAGTACTATAGTAAATTAAGTCGATCTGTATTGTATCGGATAGCAAAGGACTGAATGGAAGTATGAATGCATTTACATTATAAACACTACAAGCAGGTATTATGAGGACATGCTGTACGTCTTCAGGCATTTTCAAAACATTGCCAGAGCATTTTGCTAGCTGAGCAAGTGTCACTGAGGTCATTCTAGATGCCAGGATTAAAAGAAGCTATCAGAGATCCGTGTGGATCAGAATAGCTCAATTAAAAGTAGAGATGGTCATGGAAAAAAAGGCCACACCACAACTGGAAACAGATGAAAGTTTGCAGAGGTGACCTTGAAATGAAAGACGAGGGGAAACTCCCTGCTGCTGGACATTTTATTTTTTCCCAGCAAAAAATATATTTCTCTGAATAAAAAAGTCTGGGCCATTGCTCTGTGATGGATATCTTTTCCCTCAGAACATGGAAAGAGTACAGCAGACCGTCTCTGGCATTGCTCACCAATCCAAAATAGCCCTTAGATCAGGGAAAATGCATTGCACACAGTTGTCACTTAACAAATAGGGTATACTGTGCTTATAAGTAGACACTGTGGCTGTAATTCTACTCAGTCCTGAAATAACATCCTCATTTATAAAGAACTGTGTGAGAATACTTCTTTGAAATATCTGGATTCCAGAGGAAGCCAAACAAAAGCTGTCAATTAGATAAGAGTGAAGAGATGCACTGTGAAGCCTAGCAGGTTTATCTATGGAGCAGGAATGCTTGCAGCACACAGCCAAATAGCTCTTGAACAGCATTTATCAACAGATAAAATAAGTGCTTTCTGGCCTGTAGCTGAAATATGATTTGACAGTATTATCTTATTAATGTTTGCCCTCATTAAATGGGGGATAAGTAGGTGCTATATCTTAACTGCAACAAAAACATGCAATATTACTTCATTTAAAAGGGCCCCAAACTGATAAATGACAAATACATCTTTACACATGCTAGAATGGGCCACATGAGTCTTTAACAGAAAATGTCCTCAATAACACTATACTCTTGATGGCTTATCAAGTGTTACATTCCTCACTGACATGTGTTGAACAAACATATCTGCTCAGTTAAGTCAGACCAGGCCCACATTAAATGCAACAGACACTGACAAATTTGATTTCTATATTAATTAAATAAAAAATTAAAGGTAAAGAAAATGTAAATTTTACATAAATTATATGTTAAATTTAAAATATTTTTCATATAAATAAAGTGTTTTTATTAAAATAAATATATGTTAAAAATCTAAAATAGTTGTTCAAATTATACAATGTGATTTTACAAATGAGATATGTGCATGAGAAGTAAATTATATAAACTATTATATAAACTACATTTACATTATATATTTGCAAAATCACATTGTCTAATTCGAACAGTTGTTTTATTTTTGTTAAATACTGGACATTTGTTAAATACTCATTTGGGTCAAGCTGCCCATTGTAGCATGTGTCATATATCATTTTGGTATGAACTCAATAAGAACTTTTGGGGGCCCTTTAAATGAAATATAAATTGCATATATTTATGTTTCAAAGCCTGAAAATGCAATTTAGATAAATGTAGCATCCACATATCTCTTATATGTGTATAATGCCATTCATTAGATAAAATAATACTGTCACATCATAGTTCAATTATGTATTATGTAATATATGTACTCATATTGCTCATCCACAAAAGTCGGACTAACTTAAATTGGAAGTATTAGTGTTTTTAATAGCTTTACAGACCATTCATTAAAATAAAGAGGCCCATGATTCAGTATCCAACTGTCCCCTTACCTTTGCCACTTGGAGGGGTTTCTGGTGGTCAGCTCCTCCTTGTAATCGGAAACCCCACGGTGCACCTCCTGACAGGGTCACCACTACCTCCTCTGCGACCATTTTTATTTTGTTGTTTCTGTGTCTCTCGTTAATGTTTCTTGGTTCTTAGTTTCTTTCAATAGTCTTGTCCCATCCCTGGATGTGCAGTCCTCCTCTGTGGCCCAGTCTGCCTGCAGAGCTTCTGTCAGTTCTGAGAGGTGAGCGCAGACACACACCCCATGGGCCATGAGCATGTGAAGTGTGGGGAGAGCAAAAGGGGGCGGGAGGAAGCGAGAACGCCTCTATCTCGCTCTTCATTGGAATGCGGGGTCGGTAGGTGGGGGTGCGCAGTCTAGATCCAGGACCTCCTTCCTTCATCCCGCTGGCCACACTTGTCCTGTCAATCCACTGCCACATCCAAAGGATGCTGATAGACCCTCTAAAAATAAATACCCCAGCAGTCCCACTGAGCTTTATCTGTGAATGCCCTCAAAATGTGAAGGGAGCTATTAGAGGAGTTATTTGGGGAAGTCAGATGACACTAGACCATATTGCAAATTAAAATGAAGCGTAATGATGCTCATTAGACATTATAAATAAATGTTTAGCAAACTGGTTATTCCTGGGGGATTCATCAGCTTAATAATTATGGGCACTTGTTCATTTGATCTTAGATATAATGTTGCTTGACCAAAGATGTTTGCGTGAAAAGAATTGATTGTAATCAGCTATGCTTTTATTTGTATTTTAAATATTCTCAGTGTTATTTGGTCATTTATCTTTGGCATTTATTCAGATTTGTTGTTTTAATATGTTGTTTTTATTTTATCTTTTGCTATAGCATGATTTACAGCACCATGAAATAATCTTTTGCTAAAACATTCATTTACATTTAGTCATTTAGCAGATGCTTTTATCCAAAGCTACTTACAAATGAGGACAATAGAAGCAATCAAAACCAACAAAACAGCAATAATAGAAAGTGCTGTGTGACAAGTCTTGGTTAGCCATAACGCTGTATTCATTCACCATTAAAAATATTAGATGTTCTTAAATAAATAGTTCAGTAACAAAATCAGAGATAAGAGGGTAAATGTATTGAATAGACTCAGTGAAATGTGTGTTTGGTAACAGTAACTCATATGTAATGTGAAATCATGCTTAAGCAGGGCATGAGGAATTACAATCGACAAAATTAAGACACCGATCTGGTGAAGAATGATTTGTATTTTGATGCTGATGAGTAGGACTTATGTCTTAAGTGAAGAAAATAAGTTATTCTTAGATGTGTTTTTTTTCTTTTCTGCCTCTTTTGTTTCAGCTTATAACTGTGAATATTTTGTTCTATGTGTCCACATGACCATTAAACCACAAGTTTTCACAAGTTTAATATTCACACAGCTTTAGTGCAAAGAAAAACAGAAAAAAAGCCTTGTAACAACACTTGTGTATTTTCCATAATTGGTCAATCTTTAAATTTGTGTGACTAATATATACTCTGCTTTTCAAACGTTTGGGATCAGTATGTCTTGATGAGTCTTATGCTCATCAAGGCTACATTTATTTGATCAAAAATACAGTAAAAACAATAATATCGTTAAATATTAGGCATATTACAATTTTAAATAATAAAAAATAAATTTCTATTTTAATACTTTAAAATATATATTCAGTAACAGATTGCTCGACTTAAAACTTTTTTCTCTAAGTAAAATATTCACAATTTAGCCACTAGAGGGAGAACATACCCATGTAATAGATGGGTAAGTTATTAGAGAAGTTCCTATGTAGATGGAGGGAGACTGTTAAATATCCTTTTTTGTTACTTTCAAGAAGAACTGTTGATCTGAAAGAAAGGTTCACCACAGATAAGTGGTCACTATCAAAAAAAAAATTTAACTTTGAGGTGTTATGAATAATTAGAACTTGACAAATTAGGCAGATAAAATGGAAAATAATTTACATTTCTCTAATTTCGACTGGTTTCTAACCACTAGCCTACTTCAATCCCTTATGTCCAGACTAACTTTTGTATGACATAATTCATTTAGCTCATAATAATAGGCTATGATAGCTATATGGTCATAATCCATCACACTTTTTAACAAATTATATGAAAACCTCCGTCGCTTTTTCTATAAGCTATTCATTCCATCATTGTTCAATTATCAGTTACCATGATTAAAATCCAACATACCTGAGAAAAAAAAAAAAAAAAAAAAAAAGTTTTGTGTGGGTAATCTGTGTTCTGTTAATCAATTACCGTGTTACTGAAATCTCTAATAGCCGGCTGAATAGACTATGTTAAAAAAAAAAACAACAACAAAAAACTTATGTCCACTTTGATTTTGATTATGTCAGACAGGCTGTTCCATTTCTCATATGTTCGTCAGTTTGTCCATTCATTTTTTCTTATGTCAGTGATGTTACCGCTGTGATCGTCGTAAATAACTAAACAAACAAAAAATAAATAAATACGCTGTGTTAATCACTGTGATATTTTAAAGGAATTGACGGTGTCCATACAAGACCTGCGGCAAATGTTCGCGAGTCGGCCCCTCCTCTGCCCCCTCTCTCGAAAATAAACCCAGTTTTGCCACAATTTACTCTATATTTGGTGTTAGTCCGATGTCTGTGCTGGAGCGTAAGGGAAGAGGAGGAGGAGGAGAAGGAGGGCACAGACCGCACAAACCGCTGGTGTACTAGTAGAGAAGAGCGATAAACGCCTGTATCAACTGACTGACAAGTTAACCGAGATGGAGAAAACTTCACCTAAACTCTTCAGTTTATGGATTTATTGTGTAATTCTATTCCTAGCTGATGCTGGACTAGGTACGTCCCGTCTTTTCAGTTTCTGTAAACTTGTTTTATAGCTTGTGTCCTGTTACTTTTTTGTTTTGTTTGATTACGTTTTTGATAGGCTATTTTATCATATATGTTATGTCTGATGTGGTTCAAGACAGCGGATGAAGATGTTTGACTTAATTCTGTCAAATAATTTGCTTCTATCCTTAATCTCGTCTGAACACACTTTTTGAATTGCCTTTCTTTCCCTAAAACATCAACATTATTTGCTAGATGCACTACATGGACCCACATTTTTCCCATTAAAGACTTTGGCATAGACTTTTGATCAGTATGCACTTGATTTATGCTCTGAGTATCTGACAGATCAGGTCTGATAAAAGCCTGATATGTGTTTATGAAATTACTTGTCTGATGCAAAACATCTCAACAGTGCTGATACACACTGATTGTTTAAATCCCCCACAAATGGAGTTAATAAATCTGATCATGTGTTAATGATTAGACATGCTTTTGTCTCTATAAACCTGCAGGCTACAAAGTAATTGCAACTGGAGATTTTTCTTTCTCTCGCAGGCTCCAACATCTGCACTTCTCGAGGAGCCAGCACATGTCAGCAGTGCCTGGCAGTGCATCCTACCTGTGCCTGGTGCTTTCAAGAGGTGTGGTGATCTACAGTGTTTAATGACTGAGCTGAAAAATGTTTACTTTGGATTTTATTACAGTATTAAGATTCTTGGATGGAGTCGAGAGCTTTATGATTGATAGAAAAAATCAGACTTTTAATCTTAGAGGTATGTTTGCACAGGTTTAGGTGGTTTATGAGGACATATTTGTATAATGGGTATAACATAGATATTACAATGTGAAGGTTGTTTATGATGACACGTCCCGTGTCCCCGGGGTTTTTTTTTTTTTTTTTTTGAAAATGTAAAAATGCATAAAGTTTTCTTTGAGGTTTCTTTGATGTTTAGGGGTAGGGTTGGTGTAGAAAACAACAGTTTGTACAGCATAGAAACCATTATGCCTATGGAAAGTCCCTGTTAAGTGCTCAGATCATTACTGTGAAGATTAATCAGGCTTGATAACACTAAAGTAGACAGTTTTGAAGCAATTACAATCCTCCACATGGTCCATATCATCCACCAGAGTAGTCAGTGACATTTTAAAGCCCCGATGAAACTGAAGAAGCGACAGATCTATTCTTCTGTATTGTTACATCTATCCATTGGTTTTTGATTGGATGGAGGCAAATCAGAATGTGATCTTGCAGGTGATTATAAGAAAGAGATGAAGTTTTTTCTGTTTTAGAGAAAAAATGAGTTACGACATTTTGAAAACAAAAATAAGAGTTCCGGATAAATTGCTGTTAATAAATAGTTAAAAATACAAAAAAATGAAATGAATGGGTGTGAATCTAACATACATTTAGAGATTTTTTTAGTTCTTTTCATACCAGCTTAAAGCGAATGTCTGATGGAAACAGTTTGAAATGTTTTCAATGCCAGTACTTAAGCCTTACAACCACTGAATCTTTATTAAGAGGGAAAAGGAAAAGGTATCAAGTCTTCCTTTGTTTTTCTCTTTACTGTTATTCTGAAACAACTTATCTCATAAAAGTGTGAGTCATGTATTATAGCTTTTTGATATTCAGGAAGTAAAATAAGGACTTTCCTTACCTGTGACGAAAAATCCAGTAATTGTTTTTTTCTGAGTGATGTCTCGATACAAAAAAAAAAAAAAAAATTGACTCAACCATTAGCGTGATTTGGGGTTGAGGACTACCTTATTTGTTCAACCAGAGGCAGACGAGGAGAGTGTTTTTTGTAATTCTGTTTGCTGCTGCAATCTTTATTTAGTGCCCTATACCAGTATAACTGTCTGCCAAATGCTTATCAGGATTTTGGACAAAATGTACCTGGTTCCTCCCGATGTGACCTGAAGAAGAACCTTATAGAGGCAGGATGCAGAAGAGGAGCTCTGGAGTATCCCACCAGCAAAATGCATGTGACAGAGAACAAAGATCTCAGTGACAAGGCCTCGGGATCCACCACCGACGTCACCCAGATCCAACCTCAGAGCATGCAGATCTCTCTGAGACCTGGTGAGTTCATCAACCCATAAACAAGTGACCACATGTTCCTCCATTAGACCAAATAGTTACTCTGGCGTCCCACAGATGATTCCCAGGTCTTCACACTGAAAGTCCGTCAAGTTGAGGACTACCCTGTGGATTTGTATTATCTGATGGACTTGTCCTACTCCATGAATGACGACCTGTCGCAGCTGCGACGGCTGGGGCGAGGCCTGGCTGAAGAGATGAGTAAAACCACCAGCAATCTACGCATGGGCTTTGGGGCTTTCGTGGATAAACCCGTGTCTCCGTACATGTACATCTCACCTCAAGAAGCCGTGTTAAATCCCTGTTACTCGTGAGTGATTACATGTATTTACATGCTGAACATAAGCATTACAGATGATGGGTGTTTATTTCAAACTTGTAATTGGGCGGTGTGCTTGTTGGCTGACAGAATCTGATATTACATCTTTAGACACACTGCTATTATGGTTGAAGAGTCTCCATTTGCTGAGTTACGTACAGAAATAAGTGTTATACTGTAAGCTGTTTTCTAAAGCTTGAATGTTGAGACTCATTTGTGTCAGCAAATGTGAATAACCAATATTGTAACTTTCTGAATTTTATCACCGTTAGTGTTCTTTTCTGATCCTTCTCCATCTTAATACATTATCTTCCATAGGATCCCATACAAATGCCAACCTCAGTTTGGCTACAGACACGTTCTGTCTCTGACAGAGGAGGTCAGCCGCTTTACAGAGGAAGTGAAGAAACAGAAGGTGTCTCGGAACAGGGACGCACCAGAGGGAGGCTTTGATGCCATTATACAGGCAGCCGTGTGCAAGGTTGAACTCTCTAAACAAGCAAATAGAAATACAGAGAACTTTACAATATAGGTAGCTTTTGAATTGGTTATTTATGGCCCAAAATAAGTATTCTTATTTGAACACTTTTGTCTTTCTCTCAGGAGAAAATTGGTTGGAGACCAGGTGCTTCTCACTTACTGGTTTTCACCACAGATGCCAAGACACACGTGGCACTCGATGGGCGCATGGCGGGCATTGTACGACCCAATGACGGCCAATGTTATGTGGGCACAGATAACGTCTACAATATGACTACAACTATGGTATTCTGCTGATCTTTTAAATTACTTTTTAGTAGGGATGTGACGATGCACCCCGAGCTAGTTGAAAATGCATACACATATGTGACGATTCAAATCGGTTGAGATGTTAAACGAGTTCATTTGAATGTGTCTCTAAGGGGAACTGACTGTCTTTAGAAAAGTTTACATGGTATTTTCTTTTCATCTTGCCTCTAATGCATATTAATGTAGTGTTCATAAGCACAGAGCTGCTTTGTTTACAGCATTAACCAAGGAAATTCTGTATCGTTGCTGTTCCATAAGTGCCACCTGCTGTCAGAGAGTGAATTTGCATTTTAATTCAGCCCACCTGCTGGTCTTGTTTCATGCAGATGTTTTATATAGTAAGGTTTTACAAAGCTTAAGTCAGACAATTCTGTTTGTGCTTCAAATTTCGAAATTATACAATCCAATTTAGATTAAAAACTGCTCATGCTGCATGTTTGCTGCATCTTTGTTTGGATTATAATTAAAATACATTGGTTGCCTCTAATTTTAAATGGATAGAGCACAGGCAAAGCCTTAGTTTGTTTAAATGACGAGATTTCTTTTGTATAGTTTATTTTTGATATGGAGCTTGTTTTAACATTTAAATTTAGTTTTGTTATTTGACATATTTCAATTTTACAAAGAAATGTGCACCATTTTGTACAAGCAATAATAAGAGGACACCTTTTTGTTTGTAATTTGTCATAAATCTCATTTTGTTAAAAAAATCTTGAGAAAATCATTTCGTGAAATCAATATTGTGAATCATATCGCATTGTGAGTTGAGTAAATCGTTACATCCCTACATTTTAGTCAATTTTGGGTGAAAACATTCACTTTGATAGGGTATTTAGCATTAGACACACTGTACAGCATATGAAAACTCTTAAATTAAGTTTATATTTCCTTTATTTATGCATACTAATGGATAACATTTTTTCAGGACTACCCATCCCTGGCATTAATCACAGAGAAAATGTCAGAGAACAATATAAATCTCATCTTTGCTGTGACTAGCCATGTGGAATCACTCTATAAGGTAAGAAGGATAATAAATGTTATCGTAAATCAGTATGGCAAATGCCTAATATGATTTTTAAGATCACTTTCAAAGATTTACTGTATCCCTCTTTTGCTCTCTTTATCCATTGTAGAACTACAGTGAGCTGATCCCTGGCACTGCGGTGGGCACGCTGTCCGAGGACTCTCATAATGTCATCCAGCTGATCCAGGATGCATACGCTGTAATGTCCCTTTTTATATTTACCAAAAAGGAATTTCTAGGTTCAATACAACTTCTTTAAGTGTAAGCTAAATTTTTCTGTACATCTCTGTCATAAATCTCTATGCGTTGCTATTGAAAATAGACAATGGACTTAAATGCCTGTGATTTTTTTCTTTCAAAGATAAGTTAGAATGATTTTCTATGGTGATCTCCATATGCTAACGATAGAGCTGAACTTGTGCTGAACCTGGAGCATTCCTTTAAAAAGGCTTTACTCCATTCACATTGTCTGTGGTTACTGATCTATTGTTTGCTGTTGTGTTTGTGTAACAGAAACTGCGTTCTAAGGTTGAGCTGGAGCTCTTGAATGTCCCGGAAGAGCTCAGTCTGACATTTAATGCCACATGTCTCAATGGAGAGGTCATCCCTGGGCTAAGATCCTGCTCTGGCCTCAAAAGAGGAGATACCGTCAGTATCCTCTTCTCTCTTTATCTCTTTCTGTCCATCTCTCTAATATTCTCCATCCACCTCATTTGGATCTCATGTTGTTGCTTTATTCTCACTCTAAAATTCCTGGTATAACTCAACCAAACCACTCATCCCAAAACTCCCCTACGGTCAGTTCGGTCACTTCCTTCTTTTCAGTCACATACCCTCTCTGACATCCTGACATATTTCACAAGAGAAGGAGCACAGGAAATGTCCTTTCTAATGTGCAATCATCAGCCTTCTTCGATAAATGAGTTGCATGAAATGTTGTGGTTTCACTCCCTTCCTTATAAATGGTTAACTGTAAAAACGTATACACATTCAGGACAAGTGGGTGTAACTGTGCCATTACTCATTTTGCTGAGTGTGTCTCGGCATCAGGCTCGCCTGTTTCCTGTTCTTCTGTGTTGCTCTGACTCACACCACCCAGCCTTCAGTTCAGACTGTCTGTCAGTCCAACACAATCACATGTTAGGCAGCCTACACACTGACTGTCAGCAATGGAATAACACTCACATACTGTATGTCATGTATATAATGGTTAAACATCTCCATAAGAAATATAAGACTACACAAATATTATTTTATTTTCAATTATTATATTATATTATATATATTTTTCACTTACAAAAATCAAGTCTTCAGCTGGTGAATTACAATTAAAACATTACATTGCTGTGACAGACCAGTAACGTATTGATTTGACATTATTAGAAAATATATTTTCATTCATTATAATTATAATATTTTATTTATACATTTTTTAATATTCAGTTATTTGTTTTATTTAAATTTTATTAAATATACACTACCATTCAATGGTTAGGGTCAGTTAGATTTTATAATATTTTGAAAGAAGACTCTTATGCTCATCAAGGCTGCATTTATTTAATCTAAAATACAGTAATATTGTAAAATATTTCATATTTAATATTAACTGTTCAAAATGGTACCTATTTTCTGTTTTTAAATATTTTAAAGTTTTATTTAATTCTATGATTTCCCAGCCACATAATCCTGTAGAAATCATTTTAATATGCTGATTTGGTACTCTATAGATATTTCTATTATTATCAATGTTGAAAACAAATGTGCTTCTTAATATTGTTGTGGAAACCAAAAATAATTTTTGGTCACCTTTGATCAATTTACTATATCCTTGCTGATTAAAAGTATTAATTTTCTTTAAAAAATAGACAGTACAACTTTGTAATGAATAATAATAATTCATGTTTGTGAACACCAGTGCTCTGTAACAACTCCACACTCCTTCAATCCCATCTTCCCAGGTGTCCTTCAGTGTAGAAGCTCGGGCCAGAGGCTGTCCTAAAGAGAAGCGCAAGACCTTCACCATCAAACCGGTGGGCTTCAAAGACACCTTGCAGATCACAGTCAACTTCGAGTGTGAGTGTAAATGCCAATCTAAGGCAGAGCCTGACAGTCCCATCTGTCACCACGGAAACGGCACCTATGAGTGTGGGATCTGCCTGTGCAACCCGGGACGATTGGGTCCCAGGTGTGAGTGTGCAGAGGGGGACTACAGCCCCACCGAGCAGGACGCCTGCACCGGGCCAGACAAAGTGGTCTGCAGCGGCCGTGGAGACTGTGTGTGCGGCCAGTGCGTGTGCCACAATAATGATTTCGGCAAGGTGTGGGGGAAGAGGTGTGAGTGTGACGATTTCAGCTGCCTGCGGTACAAAGGAGAACTCTGCTCAGGTAAGAGAAGATTTGGGGATGATAGAGAGTGTGACAGAGTTTTATTATTAGACTGTTGGATGTGGCATTAACGGTGATCCCAACAAGTGTTTTTGGACACTTTTAAACTAAATGTGTAAATGTATTTGAATCAGATGCAAAATTTTCAACCCAGTGGCATTTGCAAACAAATGTGGAGGAAATGTGGGGGAAAACCGAATTAAAAAAAAAATCCAGAACTGAATGATGTTCTCATATGGGAACAAATTATTCATATGAGTCATTTTTTAGTGAATCAGAAACATATAATGCATAGCAACCAGTGTAGTCTGATTCCCAAACAAATGATTCCTACAAGTCGGTTCTTTTTTAGTTAAACAAAAACACAGCACTGCCGATGTGGTCTGATTCCTGAATGAATGACTCTTATGAGTCAGATATTTTTTTTAGTGAATCAAAAACATACAGTACAGCCAGTGTGGTCCAATTCCTGAACAAATGATTATTATGAGTGGATTGGTTTCAGTAAATCAAAACTATACAGTGAGAACAGTGTAGTCTGATTCCTGAACAAATGATTCTTATTAGCTGTTTCTTTTTTTGTGAATCAAAAACATACAGTACAACCACTGTAATCGAATTCCTGAACAAATTATTCTTATGAACTGTTCTTTTTACAGAATCATACAGTACAACCAGTGTAGTCTGATTCCCAAACAAATGATTCTTTTGAGTCTGATTTTTTTAGTGAATCAAAACCATACAATGCAACCAGTGTAGTCAGATTCCTGAACAAATGATTCTTATGATCTGGTTCTTTATAGTGAATCAATGTAATGAGGAGTCCACTGAACGGCAAACGTAGTGAGACCCCAAATGCAGTTTATTTACAAAGTGATCCAAAATACAAACATAATTCGAGACTTGACTTGACTTGACTTGACTTGACTTGGCATGGACAAACTAGACTCACCAACAGCGGGTTACAACTTCAATACACGACAAGAGACAATGGAACCAAATGGGCTACTTATACCAAACAATACATATCACATGACAAGAACCAACAAAGAGAGACAGGACACATGACTAAGACTACCAATCAGAACATGACACAATGAACAAGAGAACCAATGGCATGAATACATGAGGGCAAGGGAAGCATGACACTAACAACATTAATCAAATTACAAAATAAAAGACATGAAAACAAGAACATGAAACAGAACCCAAAACAGACCTTACAATCACATACAGCTTATTGTTTGTTCTTTAGGCCAGTAAATACTGCCTTTTTGTTCATATGAAACCGTAATCTGCAGTTAAAGATGCAAATTATGAGTGTTGTCAGTAATATATATATATATATATATATATATATATATATATATATAAGGAATGAATGTAGTTCATCATATTAACCATAGGCTTGTTTTATTGTTTGACATCCAGAAAATGTCTGAATATTTCTTTGAACCATATATATTTTGTTTTACAATATAAAATATTACAAATGTCTTTTTGCAAAAACATTTTCTTGAATAACACAAAATAATGCCTCTTGGTTTAATATTTTGGTATATAATGCAAAGACCCTTATAATTTTTAAGGAGACTTAAGGGTCCAAATACTTTTTAGGGCCCCTGCATCTCAGCCTTGACAAACTCACAACGAGCATGATATTTTAGAATAAAGTCTCTGTTTTCTCACAGCCTATTATTTTGTACAAAACTCTTTCTTTACGAGTAAGATTCCCTGTTCCCTGCCTCACATCACCTCAAAGGAATTACCTACAATAACACTAAAACGTATCCTGCGTTAGTCGAAGTACGAGCTCCTCGTATAAATAAACAGGCTCTGTGGGACTTGGCAGGCTTAACCATGTGTTGACCTATTTGAGACATGTGTGTTTGTTCTTCAGACGAGGTGCTGATGTTCCACTGGGGTGCCTTTGAGTTGGAATGGCTGAAGAGTTTATGTTAAAAAAAAAAAAAAAAACGAAACACTACAGCGCACCTCTTGAAGTTGTGTACCTCTTGGAAGGGGGTTGGTTTCGCACTTAAACAAAACCAGATCTCTGTAGTCGTAATTCCAAAAGATTTCAGCCTCCGCTTTAACAAACTGAACATTTTAGGAGAAAACATCTTGCAGATCTACAAGAAGTTTCTTATAGCATACTCCCAGAGGTCCAAAGTAATCCAGAAAATGCCTTTCTGTGTTGTCACACACTGATGATGTCACTGAACTAAAAATAGCCCAGTGAGGTAGTAAAGTGGTGTTTAGGCTGATGTGAAGAGTTTGTATTGTTTTCTCTGGGAAGAATAATTACACGCAATACAATGTTATTTTTTTACATTTGGTTAGCCATTGTTGTATTTCCATGTGGTTTTGTTTTTGATGTAGCTGCATCATTGTTGTATTTTCAGCCAAAATCCCAAATCACTCATACACTTTGTTTTGCTAAGGAATAAAGCACTGTAATCTCCTAAACAAACATGCACACTGCCGCAAATGTGTTTATAATTATAACTGTAAATCACGCATGTAATGGAGTTCAGCATTCCGCCATTGAACGTCAAGTGAAATATATTACGACTATCGTATCAGTTCTGTCGCATTCCTCACATTCACAGGCACCAGATGTCCATTTTTAGTCATTAAAAATGAAAGATGGAGCTGTCTGACAACAGTTCAGCGTGATTGCCAGTGGGGAATTTCATTTGTGATACATGGAAAGCCTTAGCATAATATTTGGAAACGAGTCATTTTTTCAATGCATGTGTGGAATGTACAACTCCTTACATGAGGCACTTTTATGGGCTCAGGTTCAAACTGACCTTATTACATTAAGAGATTCATCATGGAAAGCTTTCTTTCAAGGGTCAAAAAAGCTTCTAAATTCTACAGTCATGTGGAGTCTGCTCACTCATTCCCATCTTTGTGTTATTTTTCCCTACATGGCTCATTCCAGGTCATGGCACTTGTTCCTGTGGGTTTTGCCAGTGTGATCCAGACTGGAAGGGGGAGAACTGCAACTGTTCTACTCGTACAGACACCTGTATGTCCAGTTTGGGGCTGTTGTGCAGTGGTCGTGGTCAGTGTGTGTGTGGGAGCTGTGAATGCACTCAGCCCGGGGCCTACGGCTCCACCTGCGACAAATGCCCCACCTGCCCTGACGCCTGTACCTTGAAGAAGTAAGCATAACTCCTATATTAAGCATAAAATAACATGTTCAGAATAGCATACTACCAAATTCTATTGCACATTTTCTGTATACATAGAATACCAAGATGACCTTGTACATTTTTCAAAATGTGCATTTTTCAAAAGTTCAGTTTGGCCTTTCATTGCTTGAACAGTGTATTAACTTTGATGTATTTCTTGACCCATTATTTGATCAGACTGCCAAAAGCCTTGAATGTGCAAAATAACCATTTGCATTTCTAATTGGATGGCAATAGTTAAATTTAGCATGCAATATGATTTGGTCATGTGACCACAATGTAGCACACTACTATTTGGATGTTTATTATTCTGAAATACGTTCTGATTGACATGCAGTTTTTTTAAAATTATATATATATATATATATATATATATATATATTTTGGGGGGGATTTTTATGCCTTTTTATTATTAGATAGGACAGTGGAGTGCAGACAGGAAAGTATTGGGTGGCGAGAGGGGGGCGCGATCGGCAAAGGACCTAGAGACGGGAATCAAACTCGGGTCGCCATGACCACAGTTGTGCTATATGTCGGCGCACAAACCACTAGGCTCTCAGCGCCAACTCACATGCAGTTTTTAAAAAAAATATTATGGAAGTATATGGTTTATACTACACAGTATTCAGTAAGTAGTATACTTTACCCTAGTAAAAAAGTAACATATTTACAATACATTTCATACTAAGTATAGTTCAGATCTCTTGACATATTTACTGACATATTGCTCGAGACTTACTGATATAATAAATTATAATTCAACTTCATTTAGAGTACTATTTGCACACAAAGCACATTTCTTAATATTAAGCCTGAAACATGTTTTAATGTCACTATTGATGATGATTGTATGATTTTTTGAATAATATCAGTATTCAAATGCAAGATATTTAAAGTGTACTTGAAGTATACTTGCAATAGTTCCACTTTAGCGCAATCAAATATACTTCAGTATATCTTTAGTTGGACTTCAGCACTACTTCTGCACAATTAAAGTGCATTAAGTACAAAATTAGTAGTTCCAACTAATTAACAGACTTTAAGTATACCAGAGTATACCAGAGTATACTAAAAATACAATTGCAGGGTATTTTTATTAAGGATGTAAATATGTAAATGTATTTGTAGTATACTTAGCATGAAATAAATGTATCTCAAAAACATTTTAGTATATTTATTTTTCACTAGGGTATACTATACAGTATTCAGTTAGCAGTAAACTAGTATTCTAATCCAAACATAGGCAATTTAAGTGTAAATGTTTAGGTCAAATCTTTATTTAAGTAAAAGATCTCTCTCTCTCACTCTCTCTCTCTCTCTCTCTCTCTCTCTCTCTCTCTCTCTAGGGACTGTGTAGAGTGTAAGCACTTTAAGAGAGGGAAACTCTTCGATGATGACACCTGCACTCGAATCTGCAGAGATGAAATCAGACTGGTGGATGATTTGGGTACCATTATCAAATTATCATTTTATTTGATTATTATTTAATTTTATTTTATAGCATTTAGCTTTTTCTGTAGCCTTCCTTTGTAACCCTCTGTTACCCTACAGTGTTCCATGATAAGAATGCAGTGAATTGCACCTATAAGGATGAGGACGACTGCGTGCAAAGGTTTCAGTACTATGAGGACAACAGTGGCAAATCCATCTTGTTTCTGGTGAAAGAGCCAGGTAACATTCTGTTAATGCTCTTACTGCTGAGGAAAATCAATGTGTTTACTTTGCTTCAGATGCTGGTCTCTATCTTTGTACAAAGATCGTTTGAGAAAACTAATGGGAAGTATATTATTTGCAGAATTAATGTTTATTTTATTGTATTCAGGGTATTTCTTGCTATTAGAGATATGAGTATAGGAATATAGGAGTTTCTAGGTGTTTGCGTAAGCGTATGGAAGTGTAGGTGTATGTGCAGTGTGTGACGGCTGTAAATTCAGGAGCCCGCAGTGAGAGTCTGCTGCTCTGCTTTAAAGGACACACATGTGGAACATGGGCTCTATTAGTGGCACACACATCCCCAGAACCCAGGGAGCACCCCACCTTGTAAAAACACACAGCAATAAACAACATCCAAGCTACTGAAGAACTCGCTGACACAGTATAATTCCTACTGGGATAGGAATGGTTCAGACAGGAAGCAAAGAGACTATATAGAGAAGCGAGCCTATAGCTTTTTTTTTTTTAACTTTTATTCAGCAAGGATGTATTAAATTGATCAAAAGTGACAATAAGCCATTTATGGTGTTTTAAAAGATTTCTATTTCAAATAAATCCTGTTCTTGTGAACCTTCTATTCATCATAAGTCAAGTTTTAAAATAGAAGCAGTTTAAAATGGAAGCATCTTTCACCTACATTTCCTTTTCCTGTGTAATAGACTGCCCTAAAGGCCCTGATATCTTGGTGGTGCTCCTATCAGTAGCTGGTGCCATTCTGTTCTTGGGTCTGGCTGCCCTGCTTATCTGGAAACTGCTTATCACCATCCATGATCGGCGTGAATTTGCTAAGTTCGAGGAGGAGCGGGCACGTGCCAAGTGGGAAACGGTTAGTGAAGTGCAAAAATACACACTGTATTCATAGTGCAGTACATTTCAGACAGAAGCTAACTGATCAAAGACCTCAGCATACATAACCAAAAACATTTACACTCCCACACCTCTTTGTTTAATGTAAAAAGCTCAAATTACTGTGTGTGAGTAGCTTGGTGAACTATAGATGTTGGCAGGATGATTTTACTGTTTCAGTGGCATGCTGTTTTCCCTTCAGAACAAAGAAAAAGCCTCTGTACCCCCGGGCAAGTTTTGTTTTAAATTATCCGATGCTAATTAGGCTTTCCTCGTGAGGTCTCGAGCCACATGTGAACTCTCTGATCCCCCTCTGCTCAATACTTAAACTTTTATGTTGGAATATGTGTAATTTGACTCAGTTTGATTTGTTTAAAGGAATAGTTCACCCAAAAATGAAAATTTGCTGACAATTTATTCACCCTCAGGCCATCCATGCATTTGTTGTTTTAATCGGAACAGATTTGGAGAAATTTAGCATCACATCACTTGCTCACCTCTGCAGTGAATGGGTGCCGTCAGAATGAGAGCCCAAACAGCTGATAAAAACATCACAATAATCCACAAGTAATCCACATGACTCCATTATATCAGTTAGTGTCTTGTGAAGCAAAAAACTGTTAGTAATAAATCCATTATTAAGATGTTCAACTTCAAACTGTTACTTCCAACTAAAATATGAGTTTTCTATCCATAATATTGCCTTTTCTCCAGTGAAAAAGTTGTCTCGTCTGAATCAGGAGAGAAATATGAACAAACCAAGCACCATTTACAAGTAAAAACCAGTCCAAAATAATTTTAAACAAAGATGTTGGTGCATTTTTATGTGAGAGAACAACAAGAGATGGACTGCGTTATTACTGTATTTTGGACAGAAGCGATGAAAAGTTAAAAACACCTTAATGATGGTTTAGTTACATGTTAAAAAAATGCAACTTTACACAAGCCGTTAATTAATGGACGCAGTGGTTTTCAATCCTGGTCCTGGGGACCCACCGCTCTGCACATTTTGCATGTCTCCCTTATTTAACACACCTGATTCAGATCATCAGCTCATTAGGAGAGAGATCCATGAACTGCACTGAGTGTGTCAGATAAGAGAGACATACAAAATGTGCAGAGCGGTGGGTCCCCAGGACCAGGATTGAAAACCACTGGACTAGAGGATTAGTGGACTAGTTGTGTGGATTATTGATGGTTTTTATCAGCTGTTTGGACTCTCATTCTGACGGCACCCATTCACTGCAGAGGATCCACTGAGGAGCAAGTAATGTAATGCTAAATTTCTCCAAATCTGTTCATCTGAAGAAGCTAAATTTTGTATGGCCTGATCGTGAGTACATTTTCAATTTTCAGCTTTTTTTAAACTATTTAAGGAGGGTTGAGGCTAGAAAATCATATTGGTCAAATGTAGACTGTGTAAATGCACACAGAATGACAACTCCATTTTTATTCTTACAGGGCCACAACCCCCTCTACAAAGGTGCCACATCAACATTCACAAACATCACATACCGAGGCAAGGACTGACCGCAGAGAGCAGAGGAAGAATTGAACAGCGCTAACAGACAGTGTTCATTTTATAAAAGGTTTAATAGTATGTGTTTTTGTAGAACTGAATATGCAAATTGAACACGAGCAGGAAGGGTTGTACATATTTTGTTGTTGTACATATGTAAAGTCAAAAATGGCATAATCCCTCTGTGGAAGTCTTTCTGTTTGTCGCTGGATGAATGTTAATCTTTACATTTGCTTCCTACATGACTGTATTTGTCTGCAGCACCGTGCCTGGAGAGATAGCTTCACACTGTAGTGACACACGTCAAGCCATTTCCTCCCTCTCCCTGCTCCCTCACTCTGTGCTGTAGCAGATATGAATGATAAAAAGCCTGAGCAATCTTTCCAACTACTGATGGCCTGTGGTAACACTGAATCCCTCATCATGAGCAAGAAATGTTATTAATATAAGCTGTTGTCTTTGCTGTGGTTGTAGCTTTATTAATATTATGCAACTATAGTGGTAGCTTTATCACACTGGCCTTTAGTGCACAGTTTTGGTAGGGTTCACAAATCAAGTGCTGTATAAAAATGGGCGAGAGTTGTCTGTCGCCATAATTTTTTACAAAATGTGCGCCAAAAATAGAGACATTTTTATTATTTGTCTGGCAGAATGACCTTAAAAGCCAAAAGGCCTTCTCAGCTCAAGTGCAAAAAAGTAACAGTGCACTCCAATGGGAAATATATGAAGGTCTGGATTTTGTGTTTTAAATCATGCTGTCAGACTCAGACCAAATTAGTGTGTTAATTAAATAGTTAGACAAAAATAACAAAAAAAGGTCAAATTATGTCTTTGAAAAAAAAATACATCTAATGTGATATGTTAAATATCATTACCTTTCCTTATATCTAGCGATGCCACACACTTTCAATAAAACATGATATATGTATGTATGTTTTTTTTCCATGCTTATTTTAGTAGAGTATATTACTGTTACTATTAAACTAATTTCATTGTTTGTATTGGAGGTTAATAAAGGCCTGTTTTTCCATTTCATTCCATATGAATATTATGGGTCTAATAACCTGGTCTAATTTAAATTAATCGGACTATTTCTATATTTAATTTTCTTTGCTGTGTGAAGGCATGTAATATTTCTGTGCATGTGATTCTGTTATATGTATTGAACTACAGCGCCACCTACTGGACTGATGTTACAACCACACTTCTAATTATTTTGTTTTGTTGATTTTTTCCTTTTTCATCAAAACACCGATAGGTAGCTTAATTATTACGTGAGTTATTTCAGTTTTACGTGCAGCAAATAATGTATTATAGGGAATTTACATTTACTATAGGCCTATATCCTCTGTATATTTTGCAAGGACATTTTCTGAAATCTGACTCTCTGATTAAGTTATTTAAATATTTTATGTTATTATAATATTGCTACGTTGAACATAACAAACAAAGTGGGAGAGCTGGTAAATCCGAAATAATTTGCCACACCAGATATCAAAAAGTGGGTCACTGCTATTTTTAAATCATAGATAATTATGTCTGTATTGTTCCATTAGGCCATATAAGTAACAAGTAAGTACATGATAAATGTAGTTTATGTAGGTCATTAAATTATTAGAAAGTGTCCTACTTTACCTTTCAGTCATTCTTGAGAAGTGGGAAAAAACAGGGTGCAAAATTGAAAAAATAAAACTTTGTACTCAGACATATGAAACTACATTTATGTATCTAAAATGTACTAAGCTACTCAGCTATGCTTTGATGCAACCTCCCAACTTTTCTCTTTATTTAACAAAATGTGCTTTTTACCTTGGACTGTGTAATATAATTTCAACTTTATCTTTAACCGCATTCAAGATGTTTTTAACATTTCAAAACACATTCTCATGTTAGCAGACAGATTACACTTTCACATGTGACCAACAATTCCACAACCAATATAAAATATCGTAATGAAATATTATCAAAATATTCATCTGACAGAGTTGACACATCTGACGGTGATGACGAAAACCTGAATTTGTAGTCTTTTTAACTATCAAATACATTGAATCAATCAATTACTGTATTAAAACAAACGCAACAAACAGTGAATATGTTATTGTTCATAAAGCTTTTATTCAAGAATGACATTTAAGTATTTTTGGAACACAAAATCTTATGGTGGTGACATCTGACGGTGGTGACAAATTTGGCATTTCTTTCACAAAACAAATAGAGTTCATGTAGTAGCCATTTTGTTTTTTCTGTTGATGCTAGATGCTAATGGAACCTGCTTCAGGAGAATAAAATGATCTAAATATTTCAAATAATTTCCTCAGAAACTGGAAGATGGTGTTGACATATCATGGTTGTGACACAGGAAATATTAACATTAGGATTTAAAATATTCTAAAACTATAAAACTGACCAGAGCCTGTCATTGATGTACTCTGCAGAGGAGGACTGTGGCAAGGGGTGCTTTAGAGTGACAGCTGCCCCTGATATTCCGTGATTTTATTAAATTTTAATAAATGTCTGACGGTGTTGACAAAAAGTGGGGACACAATTTTGAAACCTTATGAAACATGCATGTGTCACCGAAAAACAACCTTGCTTTGATATAAGACATTATTAAGTGTTGCTTTTCATAAAACAAGGTCTTTTTCATCATTAAAAAACATTTTTATCCATTTTATAGCATATGAATGATTGAAGCCGTCTCTGTGGACACACTGTTTTAGATGTAGTGAGAAGACCATAAGTGTCATACACTACATACATACATTCTATTATTAATCCCCATAACATTTACAATTGAAAATATTTTTTTATGTTTAAACCTAATAGCAGTTACAATTGCTGGACATGTTTTGTCCCATGTCTCAGGAATGACTGCTTTATTTATTTAAAGTTTCAGCCTTAAATAAATATATTTATGCTATTTTTAAATAACATTTCAGCTCTAAATAAATAAATGTCAGTATATTTGTTGTTATTTTAACTAACGTTCAAGCAATAAATAAATAAATAAAAAGTAACATATTTGTTACGTTATTTTCGTACCGTAAGAGGCGTCGCCAGGATCACTTTACACGACACACAAACGTCATTGGGGAGAGAGCGAGCGAGCGAGCGAGAGAGAGAGAGAGAGAGGATGCTGAAATACTGAAGGCTGTGGCAGAATCACAGTCAGTCCTACTATCAGCGTTAAAGATCCTGGAAATGTGCAGGTGAGTTCATCAATTCACATCGCAATCTTAACACATGATGCAGATCTTTAAACATCACAGATGATAATAACACCAGTCACTGATTTACTGCTATAGATAACAAGACAACACCCTGCCTGGGCTCCATCAACATTATCTGAGAAAAAGAAGCTACCATTTCACACTCACTGTAACTACAAATAAGTGTTTCGACACAATTTTATTGCCATTGTCATATCTATTCGTGTCAATTCAAAGCGCATCATCACTGTTGTTGTTAGCCGGCTAATGTTAGCTAGCTCTTGGCTAGCTAATGTATCGCTATAGTGAAAATAGAGGAGTTATGGTTGTGTCAGTGGTATTTGAATAGAAATATGTCATATGTGATGTTTCTGGTTCTCGATACTTGTGTTGGCAGTAGATATGATTAAATAGAGGAGATGTATTTATCGTATAGACAGTGTAAATACGCCCGTCACCTGGTGCTGTTTTACAGAGCGCATCAGCTCATTAAGAGTTTATAATGACCATTAAGGTGCCTGAAAATCAATATGTAATTCTGTATATTAAGGCTGTATATTTGAAGGTTTGCTATTTTCCAACTTTGTCCTCTCTATATAGCAATAATGTAGATATATATTTGAGCTGCATGGCAACAGCAGGTATAATTTTACATATTTTATATATAGGGTTATTTAAATACATCACACATATTCTTTTTTTGCTTTTTAGAAATTTTTAAACATCTTTCCACCTTTCTTCATTTTGTGAACACCTTTGCCCTTCCTTTGCGGCTGTGTTTTAGCAGAATGTAAATATAGATTTGAAGAGGTTTCATTAGGTGTTGACAGTTTGCCACACACAAAATGTATAGCCGGACCTATTTTCAATTATAAAAGGGAAAATAGCATGATTGTAAGTAAAACAGTTTTTATTTATTTTATTAAGAGGATACCAGCTTAACTTTGAAACGCAATGAGAAGTAATTAATAAGAAAGAATGAATTAAATAAGGAAACAGAAAGAAAATAAAAAGGTGGTGAAGTCTGGGTGTGCCAGTAAGGCTTGTGGGTTTCAGTTGTCTGTTTAGTTTTAGTTTTAGTTGTCAAGTTGAGCAGAAGCTACACTGAGTCTAGTACACAATATTCTCATTATATAAATATCTAACTAAATAATTATTTTTCTGTGATGGACCATTTGACTGTCCTTCTGTTTCTGTTTAGTGTTGAGATCACAGTTACCAAGTAAAGAGTCATGCTATGTCAGACAATGACCTATAACCAGAGGGTGATTGTGTCCTGGCGTGTGTGAACAGGGCACATGGAGCTTCTATGGGCTGGGTCAGGCTGCACGCAGTTCTGTTGACTATCTGGAACAGCAGTAGTCAGAGGTGAACTGAGGTTCATGCTGCTCGATTCAGATTGTGAAATCAGAGACTGATCTATCTCAGTGGTTCTCAACTGGTGGGTTGTGACATAAAAATGGGACACAGGTCTGTCCTGGTTGGGTCACGTAATACATAGTTAGCTAAATAAATACACTACAGTTTAAAGGTCATTTCTTCTTCTTTTAAAAAATGAATTTTATTCAGTAAGGACAATTTAAATTGATCAAAAATATCAGTAAAGACATTTATAATGTTACAAAACATTTCTTATTTTTAAAAAATGCTGTTCTGTTGAACTTTCTATTCATCAGAAAATCCTGAAAAACTGTGTATCAGAGTTTTTTTTTTGTTTTTTGTTTTTTCAAAATTAATAATAAAAAGAAATGTTTCTTGAACACCGAATCACCATATTAGAAACATTTCTGAAGGATCATGACTGGAGTAATGACTGCTGAAAATTCAGCTTTGCCATCACAGAACATTTAAAAATAGAAAAAACTGCAATATTATTTCACAATATTTGTTTTTACTATACCTTTGATCAAATAAATGCAACTTTGGTGAGTGTAAGAGACTTCTATATAAAATGTTAACAAACCTTACCAATTCCAAACTTTTGAACAGTAATGTAGACTTTTAACTTGTGAAGGAAGCATAAAATAATTTCCATATTTTTTGTAGTTAAAGTCACAAGCATGCATCCAATAAAACTCTGTCATCTATCACTTGGTAGATGCAACCAACTTTGATGGATGCCAACACTGACATGCCTTCATCCTCAAAAACCATAATATGCTGTGTTAATATTTTTTGCATATTACTGTTTATTTTTGTATGCTAAACATTGCTGGTGCTTTGTATAATCTCACAGGTTTATCTGTCATGGATGCAAATATGATACCAAAATTCGCCTCCAAAGACGAGGAAATTGACTTCTGGAAGGCTCTTTCACTCAAGTACAAGAAAAGGTAAGTGGCAGTACAGTGAGCAGCATTGAGCGTTACTCAGCTCTCTGTCGTGTAGGCTGACACATGATAGCATTCTTTCATGTTGTCCTCAGCCTTCACTATTCACATTGCCTTTTGGATAAACAAAACACTGCCTCTAAATGCTGGGAGTAAAACCAATGCAACCTGTTCCCTTACATTATGAGAGAGCCACATCGAGGAAATTGCTGTATGTTTTAAGGCAGTCACAGGAGTCTTATGCAATCCGCCACAGTGGGAATTTCCTTCAACGGGTTTAGCTTTTTGTGATTTGATATAGGCTCCCGCTGCTAATTTTACCGTTGAAAAGCTCTCAGTGGCGTTGTAATCTAAAAAGATTACACAACAAGCTTGTTGCTTGGTAAATTGCGTCCCAAAGCTGCATTTCTTGATTCCAGCAAGAAGTGTTTCAGACTCCCTTTGTGTAAAGACAGGCATTTACACACACACAAACTTGGTACACCCAAGTTTGTGATTAACAGAATACTGTTTGGTTACGTCTGGTTACATAAACAACTGACTGGGGTTTGTAGCTCAAATAAATCCCTCTATGTAATCTGAATGAAAGATTTGATTTACAAATCAGCTTTGTTCCTTTTTTTGATTGTGCACCAGCTCCTGAGCTAATTTTAGCTGTAAAACAAGTCCACCTTATGTATTTGTGCAGCTTGTTAAGGAGAGATGAGTTATTATTAATTTTTTTAATGGGGCAAGTTGTCGCCTGGTGGATGAGGTGAAAATCTCATTGACCTACTTCAGCTGAGGGAACCAAGCCATAGAGATTTGGGTTGTGGGCTTTTTTGACTTGGCCAGTTAGCAGCTACTTAAAGGGATAGTCAGGGCTGGGGAGTAACGAAATACATGTAACGTCGTTACGTATTTAAAATACAAAATATGAGTAACTGTATTTCGTTATAGTTACATTTTAAATGGGTGGTAATCAAATTACAGTTACATCCGAAAAGTATTTTAGATTACCAAAGTGATTACTTTGATTTTTAATGTCATTTATTTATTTTTATATTAATGTAAAATGATTGGAAATTTAAACCATGAGGCAACTGGTGATGCTCTGACTCGCGTGCAGCCTGTTCAAACAGCAGCCTGCCAGCAGAGAGCAGACTATAGTGACGACTCACTAAAATGCAAGAGAAAATCAGAAAGCCAAGCGCGTAATTGTCATGGAAATAAAAGGACGATTTTACTTATAAATGTGAAAAAGGACGGGACGGAACATCACAGTAGGCTATGCAATTTTTGTTTACTTGCAACAAAACGTCTCTTGGCTTCAAAGGAACATCTAACCTTGAAAAAGCATCAAGTAAGTTGTTCACAGTCTCAGGTTTGTAGGAGTTCTTGTTTTCTATATTTATGTATAGCCTATAGTTAAGCAATCTATCAGTCGAGGAAGAAGAGTGTTGTTTAGCCGAATATTAGCGCGATTGCAAATGTGATGCTTTTATGCAATTCATAACAAAAAAGTTCATATTTAGTGACTTATTAAAAGAACAGTATTGTCTGATTTGCTCTATAGTGCAAACAAAAATGGTTCCATACAACCACTGGTCTATTTACACTAAGCAGAAAAATTTTTTGGGATTGACATCATCAGAAAATACACCTATGTGAGATACATGGTGATAAGATTTGAGCTTGAATCCGCCTTATGCCGAACGCATTCATCTCCCGTTCTTCTCCCTTTTCCCATCACATATCTGCCGCTGTTTGCAATAAGTATTAATAGCATCTAATTACTATCACTTGTTGCAAGAAAATGCTACTTTTTTCCTACATGGTGTAAATAGAACTTATGGCTATTTATTTGCACTTAATGCAAATAACCACTGCCTTCAAGATAAATCCACATCAGAATAGTTGCGCATCTGAGAGCAACATTTGGTTCCTGAATGAAGCCGCGTATTGAACGAATCAGCTGAGAATGATTCAGTTACATTCATAAAATCACTTGCTTGATTCTTGAATGAATCAGTTCTTTTGAACAAATCGAATGATTCCATGACTCTTTCATTAAGACAGTGATTTGCCACCACCTACTGGTGGTTTTAGTTTCCTCCCATATCCCATTTTTTTATTTCTATCTTTTATTTTTATTTCTATGTTCAAAATGTTGTATTGAAAATAATAATCTTATAGCATTATTTATCCATTTATAATTGTTTTAAAAGTATTCATGCCACCCATTTTTATTTAGAGGTGGTTAACATAAAAACAAGACATCAAAGTTAATATGCCCATTACATTAAGTATTCCAAAGTATTTAGATTAAGTTATTAAAATTAAGTAATCTAACGAAATACTTTACAAAATACTTTTTAAAACACGTATTTTGTAATCTGTAACGAAATACATTTTAAAAGTAACCTTCCCAGCCCTGGGGATAGTTCACACAAATATGATAACTCTGTTATTAATTACTTATCCTCTTGTCGTTCCAAACCTGTAAGATCTTTGTTCATCTTCAGAACACAAATTAAGATATTTTTGATGAAACCCGAGAGCTTTCTGACCCTGCATAGACACAACTACCATGTTCAAGGCCCAGAAAGTTAGTAAGGACATCATTAAAATAGTCCATCAGTGGTTCAACCTTAATTTTATGAAGCTACGAGAATACTTTTTGTGCACAAAGAAAACAATAAGGACTTTATTCAACGATTTCTTCTCTTTTGTGACAGTCTGCCATAAATTCACAAGAGTACCACTTATGTTCATCATGATTTAAGACTTGCATTTGAAGCACAGGCTCCTCTGGGTTTCACTGAGATGTGATAACTCTATAATATCTATACCCAGTTCTGACCTGCTAGTAAAAAACCTAATCAGCACTTCAGAGACCATGCAAAAATGAGTCACAGATGTTGAGTGATTCTGATTCTCTCCTGTGCTGCCGGGCCGTTATGTACTTTCTGCACAGTTTTAGTGGTCTCCTTGTCCCTGGATAAACAGGTTGTCCTGCCCTATCTCCTGGCTCACGTGGCTGTAACATGGCTATGCAGGGAAATATTGCCCTGATGCCATTTTTAGATCCTTCCACACCATAATGCTGACTGGTGATTACATAAAGAGGCCCAGGGCAGTGCTCTCCCCTGGTCACCGGTACACTGTAAACAAAACTGGTTATTTACAGCAGATGCAGTCTGCCCCATTCACACTGTGCTAGTAATGGTGTCAGCTTAGATCACATTCATTAAATAATGGTATAATCAGTGAGTTGTCTAAGGTTTTGGGAGCCTAGGTAGCTAAAAACTTATTGACTTTATTGTTCTGTGCATTTCCATTGTTAATATGCTATAGTGATGGCCTGAGATTGTATTTGTAGCACTCCCCAGATTAAACCAGGAAAGAAATATTACATAACAACAGGCCTATATTCCCTTGCATTTATGGGAAATGCTAAACTGCTGTTTCTGTTGACTTCTTATCAGTCTGTGTGTATGCTATGTTTTCAGAATATCCTGTACAGATAACATTCATTACATTAGACTTCCTCTAGGTAATGGATCTCATTTTCAGTTGAAGAGAAAATAGTAGTTCCTGCAGTGAGGTTTCAATTGTAGCTTCTTTAAAAACAAAATACTGGTCTATATTTTTGAACGATAGTGTAAATTCAGATTTAAGCCACCTCAGCGTAACCATAAGTATATGGTTTCCCAGAGCATGTTTTTATATATATAACTTTCAGTGTTCAGTAGGCTATAATGCAAGCAGGGACGTAGCAGACGCGGGGGAATTAAGATAAAAGGGTAACACTTTATAATAACTGCATGCTATGAATCATTTGGTAAGCATTAGTAAATAGTCAGGTCATCCTTTATAAAGCATTGTCCCAACATTAATAGTCATTAGTTAGTAGTTTATAAATAAAGCTATGCTTTGTTCTTGATTTATAAGCATATCTATTACAAAGGAGATTTAAAGGCTCAGTTATCTTCCTAACAGAAAAAATAAACACAACACAGAGGGATACAGAACTCAGAAATATTTATGAAAGTTCATATTTAAAATGTTGCACTCGACATATTTTAGTCTGGCATTATAGTTTGGGAAAAGTTCAACAAGTGAATGTGTACAAGTTTATTTCACAGTAACACTAATAAAGTAAAAAATAAATGACTCAGAATGAGATCAACCGCTGGATTAAACCGCGTCGGCATCACAATTCAAGGCTTATTTCTCACAGCGCATCTTCTTCCAAAAACGAAAATTAGCAGAGATGAACTTGAATCTTTCTACAGAGGTGACATGAGCGTTTATGTTCGCACGTCTCAAGCTTCACGTGGATGATTATCTTATAGCGCACGATGTGCGTGGGCATGATCACATAATAGGTGGCCTCAGACGGAAAGACTGAAGTTCACGTTGGTTTCATACGGATTATTTTATCAGAGAATATTTGTTTTCGACATGACTTAATTCATTTAATAATAGACACTTCAAGCTTTATTTAGATATACTGTATTTCTCATGTCATTTTCTTTCATTCTAGTGACTCGTTTCAGGAAGATATTCATGGAGACTGAGAATGCAGAAAGTGCACCCTATTTGTTTTCTTTATTTTACAAAACCAAAAAAAAAAGTTTTGTTGCTATTGCGAGTGAATCAGAGTATACAAATAAATAATAGGCTTACTTATGTATTTTTTCAGTCAATATGAAATTAATGAAAGAACTATGAGTTTCTCTTTGTAGTTTATTTATTAGGTTTGATAACTTGAAAAGTAAAGTAAACTTGAAAGTAACTTGAAAAGTAAAGTAATTAGTAATCTGATTACTTTTTTAATGCAGTAATCAGTAATGTAATCAAATTACAATTTTAAAGAAGTAATTAGTAATTTGTAGTGGATTACTTTTTTTGGGTAACTTACCCAACACTGGATATCACAAATACAGGAAAACAACTTTGTAGTCCAAACGAGCCGTTCGTTGTAGTTCTTGAAAAGGGATTTTTTAAAAACGAAATATCTCCCTTTGGAGTGGACTTTGAGATTTGTAACTTTGTAGATCTTTTTATGCCCAAACATACACACTACACACTGACTAAAATTCAAAAAGTGAAAAAGCATAATAGGACCCCTTTAAGAAATAGAATATGCAAATTTTATGCATGTGCCATTAGTGATAAATGGTATCTTGTTCAGTTATAAGGAGGCACAGGAGGAGTTGCTGGAGTTCCAAGAGGGGAGCAGAGAGCTGGAGACAGAGCTGGAGACACAACTGGGCCAAGCAGAGCATCGCATCAGAGATCTGCAGGCGGACAACGAGAGACTGCAGCATGAGCTCGACTCACTCAAGGTGAGAGTGTGTGAGCTGAACACAGACTGGCTGCGTGTAAAGAACATTAAAGCGAGGATAGGTCTAATGAGTGTGTCTCTTTGCTTTCTCTTTCCTGTAGGAGAAGCTAGAGTATCAGTATGCTCAGAGCTATAAACAGATCTCCGTGCTGGAGGACGACCTCAGCCAGACTCGAGGCATCAAGGAGCAGCTGCATAAATATGTCAGAGAGCTAGAGCAGGCCAATGACGACCTGGAGAGAGCTAAGAGGTCAGAGGGTATCAGCTTATACTTCATGGTACATTTCACTACAAATGTATCACAGCCAGAATGCTTCCCTAAAGATCTAAAATCCTAAAAAAATATATATTCAGAGCAGGAAATTACACTACAGGTAAGAATTTGGGGTCAGTAAGATGCATTTAATTGATCAAATATACAGTAATAACAGTAACTGTTTTCTATTTTAATATATTTAAAATGTAATTTATTCCTGTGATGGCAAAGCTGAATTTTCAGCAGCCTTTACTCCAGTCTTCACTGTCACATGATACTTCAGAAATCATTATGCTGATTTGGTGCTCAACAAACATTTCTTATTATCAATGTTGAAAACAGCAGGGCTGTTTAATATTTTTGGGATATTTTGGGATTCTTTGATGAATAGAAGGAAAAGCAGAAGGACTTATTTTAAAATAGAAATCTTTTGTAATATTATAAATGTCTTTACTGTCACTTTTGATCAATTTAGTGCATCCTTGCTGAGTAGAAGTATTTACTTATTGCTGATTTAAGTATTAACTAACTAAAAGAAGGGACCCTAAAAATTTGAAATGCCTTTGTTTCATGAAATGCCATGAAAATAGTTTGATGAAAAGTGAAACAATATACAGTATTCTGATTAAAGTTTAGCAAAACAAACATTTTTTAAATGACGTACACTGATGAAATGTGCACAATGACATTAATAAATTAAAATAGGGTCTGTTTTGATTATATGTTGTCTTTAAAGAATTCTGCCCTGGTAGGTTGTATGCCTTTCCACTATTCTGCTATAATTTTAGTTTTCTTCTACAATGGTTTGATACCACAGAGCCACGATTACATCTCTGGAGGAGTTTGAGCAGAGGCTGAACCAGGCCATCGAGAGGAACGCCTTTCTGGAGAGTGAACTGGATGAGAAGGAGTCTCTCCTGGTGTCTGTGCAGAGACTAAAAGATGAAGCCAGAGGTATTTACTGACTCTCCTCTCTGAAATCTTGTAATTACAGCTAGTTCCTCATTCCAGGCTGCTCAAGTAATGTTTACAGATCCTGTTCTGACACTAAAAAACTTTTCCTGCCTGCTTGTGGAATGAAGTCATGTTACAAACTCCGTTTCAGATTGATATCTTGCACTCTAATGTAACATGTGGATTTGTAGATTTGCGGCAAGAGCTTGCGGTGCGAGAGAGGCCGGAGGTGACGCGAATGTCAGCCCCCAGCTCTCCGACTCCAGACAATGACAAAACAGACTCAGCAGTCCAGGCCTCCCTGTCTCTGCCGGCTACACCGCTCAGCAAGAACCTGGACAATGCTTTCACCAGCCAGACAGGTAGACGGCTATTTCTCTCTGAGATGTTTACAATGTCACACGTGTTTGCATGACTCACTTGCTTCTTGTCTTTTGCAGCTCTGGCCAACAGCTCCACTAATGCAGCCCTCACTCCATCTGCCAGAATATCAGCGCTCAATATTGTTGGCGATTTACTGCGCAAAGTTGGGGTGTGTAAACACTGGAGATTGAACTTTTTGATAACTATTCAGACAAATAATTCTTCCCGATTTTCTTCATGGATCACTGTTTGCATAAATGAATTTGGTGTCTAATCCAAGTGTTTGTTTTGTTTCATAGGCTTTAGAGTCCAAGCTCGCAGCCTGTCGAAATTTTGCCAAGGACCAGGTAGCCAGGAAGAACTATGTCACAAACGTCAATGGAAATCTGATTAATGGAGACATTTCAAATTACTCTCACTCTCTCCACACATCCTACTTCGACAAAGCGTGAGTTAGCCATTTTGTTCTGCCACAGTTCAGAAAACCCAATAAATAAACCTTTAGATGTTGATGAGCAGTTACCTTATTTGATCTCTGTTACCCATAATTGCATTGTGTCCAAGGAATCTTCTGCTTTCTATTTGAAAGCAGCTCACAGAAAGAAACAACTGTTCATTTTCTTGTGTGTATTTAATGTGAAGACTGAAATGAAAGGCAGTTTGAAGGAAAGTGTGATTGACTGTAATAATGAGCCTAAATGATACAGGAGATAAAATTCTCTCAGACCTCTGTGTTTCTCTCCTCAGCAGAAGAGAGAGGGTCATTTTCCCTGCGTTGCTTCTGGGTAAATGATCCGACTTGCAGTTTTATGTGGGGGTCCATGCATGCTGGTTAACATCCCCCTACATATGACGTAGAGTACTATAAGCTTAAGATCATATCATTTCCACTAACATCTTGGTGGTGGCTCAAATTGTCTCTGAAGGTGCACTCCATAGGTTTACTCAAATGTGGTTTATTTAACTAAATGTGAGAGAACTGGGCCAGTGTTTTGATTCTTAGCTGAAGATTCAAAACTTGAAATGTTGTCTAAAACACGTTTAAAATTTATGGAGTTCACCCTGAGTGCTAAACTAAGTTTCTCTCCTCACCTGTCTGTCGGTATGAATTGAATTACAGGATTAGACAGTCATTGGATAGATCACGTACATTTTTCTTATTAAAGTCAACATGAAACAAGATTTGCAGCATAGACAAGATATTCAGTGAGAAAAAATATATTGGGTTACCTCATTGATTCATGGGAAAAAGAAAAAAGTTGACATTGGTTATGCTTCAATTCACAAGTTCATTAAGATTTTTTAATGTTTTTGAAACACCAAGGCTGCATTTATTTGAGTAAAAATACAGTAAAAACAGTATTGTGAATACACACTTCAAATAATTGCTTTCTATTTGAATATTTTAAGAAATATAATTCATTTCTGGAAAGGCAAAGCAGAATTTTCAGTAGCCATTTCTCCTGTTTTCACTGTCAATTATTCTTCACAAATGATTCGAACATGCTGGTTTAAGGTTGAAGAAACATTTCTTATTAACAATGTTGAAAACAGTTGTGCTGCTTAATATTTTCATGGAAACTGTGATGCGTTTTTCAGCATTATTTGATGAATAGAAAGTTTAAAAAAAACAGCATTTATTTGAAATAGAAATCTTTTGTGACATTATTTCTCGTTAAATCACTTTTGCTCAATTTAATGGATCCTTGCTAAACAAAAGTTTTATTTTCCCTATTTTTTTTTTTTTTTTTTGGATGGTAGTGTACCAGAACAGACCAGAAGAGCTACAGCAGCCAAACCTGAGCATTGTTAGAGGGTTCGAAAAATATGAAATCAGCTGAAAAGTAAAGTTGTAAAAAAATAATGAAAGATTATGATTTTTTTTTTTTTTTTGTGAAATATGAATCAATGAGTTATGCATAATAACACCAGGAACTTGTCTTATGAAAATAAACAGAATCAATTTGATTTCATGTTGACTTTAAGCATGTTCTTAAAAAATAAGAAGCTTTATTGCCATTTAATCCATTGGGAAGACAAATAAAGAGTCATCTCAAGAATATGTGGAGAGGGCAGGGTTTCTTGAGGATCCGCAGTGTTCCGCAGCTCACTGCAGTGCTGAATCAGTGTGTCCTGTAGCTTGAGTATCAGTAGATGGTAAAGGGCACGGAGAGGACGCCCAGGGCTTGCGTTTCTGCTGCATAAGACCTATCAGATCTATAGATGAGCTATCAAAGAAGACAGAGCGTTTAGATCAGGATAACAGGCCTTGGCAGTCTCCAGTACACTTTAGTGATTTGATTTTGTAACGGTGCAGTACACACATTATATTTGTGTGTTTCAAGGTAACAAGAAAAGACACAGCGAAGCGTAGCTGATAGACGTCATTGAATTACCTTTGTACTGATGGACAGTAGAGTGTTTGTGTCTGGTGTGTCTCCGGGGGCCATATTGAGTGGTCTGGGCTGAGAAAATCTACAGTTTCAGAGCTTCTGAGTTTGTTCTGCTTGCTTATCTACACCAATTCACTCGCGTCTGAGCTTTTCTACGCATATTAACTGTGCATTTGGTTTCAGGAAAAGCCTGTTTCTGTCTCATAGAGCTATTTCGTGCCAAATCCCGTCTAGTTTATCCAGTTGGTGTGGACTGAAATGAATGCTTGCGACAATTCTAACAGTAGTATGAATAGTCTGCGTAGACTTGCATTGTACAGGGTTTTAACCACAGTCTCATGTTTCTCTGAGCACAGCAGGACAGTGAACGTTTTGGACCCCGGTGCCGTGACGAACATCACAGCTCCGCCACGCTCGAACTCTCCATCCAGCCTGGTGCTCAGCGTGTGACCCTCAATCACACACAAACTCCATTACAACCACTATACAGCAATATAATAATTCACTACTGAGATTACAGTTGGTTACAACGCGGTTAGTAATGGTAGCCCAACTGTAGCAGCATCTCATACTAGTCTCTACATTACAATATCCTACATTTTACTGCTGAAGTACCTGTTAATAGTTCTTAAAAATGTATAAACCCATCTAATATATTTATGGTTACTGCTAATTTAGGTATAAGCATATATGTACATATTTAATTTAGTTTTCTCTGTTCTTTGCAAATGTTTTGTCTTTTACCACAGTCCAAAAATGTATTTATTGATATAGTGTTGGATGGCAATGTATGTGAAAGCTAAAAACAAAGGGAATTTATTTGTGCAACACATGCAGTGTTTGTGTATGAGAAGGTAGACCTGATATTGTCTATATGGTATATTGAAGGAAAAAAAGAAGATGAAGGGTGGAGATTTGACTATCTAAACTTACATGTGCACTTGTATGTCATGGAAACTGGTTTCCATTTTTATCCCCAATTTTTTGTATTGGTTCACAAGGGCATTTTATTTCGGTAGGATCTATAGTAAGTGCTAATGTGTGCCTCAGATGGGTAAACTTCCCCTATTTTTGTCCCCTGAAATGTGGCCAAGTGTGAAACGTATTTGGAGTTGCACATGAAAGGTTTGTTTGGGCTCCAGCAGGTTTGCATTTTAAACACTGGTTTGGTTATATTGACAATCGACTGCTGTAGTAATACTGTATGATGCATTTGCTACTGAGTCTCAGGCTGGCTTTCCAGTCTCATAGTATTTGTTGGAATATCCATACCTTATTTTTTTCCTTGCTGTGAATTACAAATCTTATTCATTTTGGTTAGTGCAATGTGTTCCAAAAGCACTTTTTGTTACTTTCGCGTGCTCAAATAAATGGTAGTGTTCTCACGAGTCAGTGTTATTGTATCAAACACAAAAATGTTAACTCTATGGTGTTACCACTGAAAAATCTTACAATTAGAAGGACTTGTTTCCTTTTTAATTTTAATAATTAGTAAGTTTAGTCATTTTAAGTTTTAGTATTTTTATGTGCTTATTTTATTAGCTTCTTTTTTTAAATACTTGTATTTGGCTTTAATTTATTTAAAAGCGATTTAGTTTTAGTAATTTTAGTATTTAAAATTTCAACATTTCTAATTTTAATTTGTTTATCTATTATTTTTATAACAAAAACTATTTTTAGCAGTTTTATTTAACAATAACATCACTGATGCCAACTGCAGTGTAACAAATAGAAGGAATTTAGAATAAGGCTTCATTGCCAACTGCACGGTGTAACAATTTTTTATTCATAATTTCATAAATGTATTAAATGGTTTGAATGGTACACAAAATATTTTAAAACTCAGCAGATTTATTTTTTAGGCTTTTAACTGGTGGAGATCATTTGTAATATTTATAAATTGTTTAGATTATACATAAAATATGTATTTTTATATATATGTTTTCAATAAAATCCAAGTAGCTTTTTGTCAGTGGCAGGAATGAGGCACATACATATTTGTTTGGCCCATTAATATTTACCATTCTAATCCTCTTGCAAATCCAGCTGTTACAGCTAAATATGATCAAGGCAATCAATTCAAATCATTGCTTACTACATCACTCATGGACTTTCCATGCAACTTCTGTCCCATAACAGCAATATCAGAACAAAATACAGGCAAAAGTTTTAGAACACTTCACAAATCCTTATTGGCAAAAAATGTCCCATGTTTTCTTCAGTGTTGGTTTCCTCCAGGTTTCCATTCAGTCATCTCACCTGTCCCCTGCACTCTTCTTCTCTACAAGTTCATCCATTTGTTTCCTCCTCCTTTCCAGCACCTCCAGCCGTTTGGCCTCATTGCGGGATCGTTCCTGCTCCCTGAGATCTGCCAGGTCATCCATGAACAAATGCCTTCATGCATAAGGCAGAATAATGATATGAATGATGAGATCTCACAGCAAAGATCTTATTTAGTCTCAATGCTTGTAGGCAGTACTATAATGATAATCATTAAAGTATTACAGTGCATGCATTTATTATTACAATTTGGTATCATTTAATTTTCTGCAATTCAGCTCAGAGCACTTAGCATACACTGTCTGCTCCATTACTTCAGACTCAGATATTCTTCTAGAATGTTCAACATTCAAATGTACAGTAACCAACACAGATGACGCATTGCAATTTTGTGTACTGAATTTCAAATTGTTTTGTTCACACATATACCCCCATTATGAATCTCTGACTAATCAAACACATCTTAACCAGTTAACCAAAGTCTTCGGATTCTTGGATTGATACTTTTACATGTTGTATTTTATGATGTATCCGCATATGTTTTGTCAGGACGCGGCCAAACTGCACAATATTGTGTGTACAACACACCATCTGTATAGTTTTACAGTCTTCTAAACACTATTACTTATCCAGATTTGCACGTTGTGTCAATGTCAAGGGGGTGTGTTATCTCACCTATTCAGAAATGCTGAGGCCAAACCTACGAGCAGTGTCCCAAAAAGAATCGGTTTTGTAAGGCGCTTTCCAGTGGACAGTTTGGACTGTTTCATGCTGAAATATTTAGTCTTCGTGTAAGCAGACCAGCAAAACTCTCAGTGAAACAGTAGTTCTAACCTCCCCACGGATGAATATATACTGCACATATAACCCCAAGCATTACTTCCGGCTCGTGCATTATAAAATAGATTACTCAATTTATTTGCGATATTCTCTTACGAATCAGGAGGGATGTTCTGAATATTTTACCGAGTTAAATATTATGTTATTATATTTTACTTATATGCACATTTATGAGAGAGGAACTTAAAATCAAAGGAACTACAAATGACGGGGGAAGTATTTACTGACGGACCAGACGTGCAGAGCAGCTTCAGTGATGCGAAACCAGTCCACACACTCACCAGATCATGACATTCTGGATTAAATATATCTGTATTTACAATCAATAGAAAGACAGTTTGTGTAGATATGAACTGAGAGTTTGAAGTTTATAGCAGAAGCACGAATGACTTTCATCAGCGTTATTCTGCACAAGTGAGTCACTTTTGCCTCATTTCTTGTCTTTATTGCTGTTATTTATTATTGTCATCTGTCAGTATTATGAAACTGATTAGATCAGTGTCACAAACGTTTTGTTTTATACGGTGTAATAAAACATCATTATAACGAATTTTCGTGTAATATAGCCTAGTATTGTAATATGGTATTTTTGTAATTATCTATCTATCTATCTGTATGGTGTGATAAAACTGCATTTTCTATCTGCTGGTCGGTCTGGCTGTCTGTCTGTCAGTATTACAAACTGATGGTCTGTCTGTCTGTCTGTCTGCAGGAGTTAAACCCATGTTACCCATGATTCATCTGTGATGGCAGGAAAGAGTCGTTTCTCAGTGTCTGACCGGTTTGAGTACCTCCAGGGTCTGGTCACAGAGTTTCAGGACACTGACAATGAGGGTATGTCACTGTTTGGAGACGCACTGCATCTTTATATATTTGTGCTTGAAGCAGTTTGCTCATGCTATATTCCTCTACTTGACAGACTATAATCAGTACATGTAGTAATTGTTTACAGCCGTCTTTATAATAAAGGTTTAATAAAGGTGCTTGAAAACTGTCTTATTTGTCTTTTCACTTCTTGGCAGAGGCTAAAGAGCAAGTGTTGGCAAACCTGGCCAACTTTGCCTATGATCCATCCAACATGGAAGCGCTGCGATTGCTCCAGGTCACTGAGCTCTTCCTGGACATGCTGACAGAAGAGAATGAGAATTTTGTGGAGTTTGGAATTGGTTAGTATAGATGTTATAATTGCTGTTATAATCCATTCACATGAACCAACAGTGTTTGAAATCCTACAGGTGGTTTGTGTAACCTCAGTATGGAGCGGGAGTCCCGTGATCAGATCCTGCAAAGTGGTGGAGTTCCATTAGTGATATCCTGCCTGTCGAGTAACAGAGATGAGACGGTTCTCTCTGCCATCACTACATTAATGAACCTGACCACAGCAGCCTCGCGCACTGAGACCACTGACAGCGCAGTGGTGCAGTGCATGCTGCGCTTCTCCCTCACACAGAACCCACGCCTCAGGAACCTGGCGTCGGTCTTCCTGCAGGACTACTGCACACAGCAACAAGTGGACAGAGCCCAGGAGAAAATGCAGGGACAAAGCCAATCAGCAGTGGGGATTCCTCTGCCAAAGGACTGAACACTTTTGGTTTTGAATGTAGTTGTTCGTGGACAATTTGTAAATGCTGAAATGGTCATTTAAGATTATTCTGAAAAATAAAAGCTTATTTTTTTAATAAATATGGTCCAGGTTCAAATATGTAAATAAATGTATGTGCATATACAGGTATGTACATTATATATATATACATACATACACACTATATTGCCAAAAGTATTGGGTTGCCCCCTTCTAATGAACAGGTTTGACTACTTTAGTAATTTCCATGAGTATAAATCTTAATGTTAAAGCATATAATGATATTCTAGGAAACTGTGTGCTTCTAATTTTATAGCAACAGTTTGGACAGGACCCTTTTCTATTATAATATGACAATGCCTCTGTGTATAAAGCAAGGTTCAAAAAGAAAATTGATTCAGTCAGTGTGGAAGAACTTGACTGGTCTGCATAAAACCAAGTCCTAATCCCAGTTTAACACCTCTGGTGTGACTGTAAATGCAGACCTTGAGCCAAAAACTCATCACCAAACACCAATGACTTGTACATACGGGTACAGTCATTTTAGACACTTCCAAAACTGTTGCAACAGAGATGGAAATACAATTTTTAAATACATGAATTTATGTTCCCATCGTTGTTACCACAGATTTGGAAGTGCATTTTTCTGTTCTAAAGAAGGGGGTGTCCCAATATTTTTGTCTATATAGTGTATGTACAAGTCATTTGTTGGCAAGTCATTTGAGTTTTTGGCTCAAGGCCTGCATTTACAGTCATACCAGAGGTGTTAAACTGGGATTAGGACTTGGTTTTATGCAGACCATTCAAGTTCTTCCACACTGACTGAATCAGTAATTTTCTTTTTGAACCTTGCCTTATACACACAGAGGCACTGTCATGTTAGAATAGAAAAGGGTCCTGTCCAAACTGTTGCTGTAATATTAGAAGCACACAATTTCCTAGAATATCATTATATGCTTTAACATTAAGATTTGTACTCATAGAAATTACTGAAGTAGTCAAACCTCTTCATTAGAAGGGGGCGACCCAATACTTTTGGCAATATAGTGTATATAAAATGCAATTTATTCCTGTGAATTAGTTATAATATACTGTATATATTTTTTCTAAAAATACATATTTTTAAAAAAGATATATAAATTTGTAAAAATGTTATTCCTGAGAATTTACTTAGCAATTACTCCATCTTCGTCACATGATTCTTCAGAAATCATTCTATTTTATTATATGCTCAAGAAACAGTTCTTATCAATGTTGAAAACAGTTGTGCTGCTTTTTTTTTTTTTTTTTTTTTTAGAAATGGATCATTTTTTTTCAGAATTCTTTGATGAATAAGAACTTCAAAAAGAACAGCATTTATTTAAAAAAAAATCAATCTTCTATAACAAATGTCTTTCCTGTCAATTTTGATCAATTTAATAGTTCCTCGCTGAATTAATTTCTTTCAAAAAAATTTTTTTACTGACCTCAAGGCTAGTGAATATAGTAATTGCATTCAAAATATGTTTTCTTCTGAATCCAAACAACTATGAAAAGTAGAAACAGATGCTGGTATTGTTGTTATTCTGCTAATGGACACATGAGGGACACTCAACATATTTAAACTCCTTTTTAAGACTTTCGCTCATGCTAGATTCCAAATTAGGCGATCCATTTACTGGAAGCAATGATGCCATAAATCATTGTTAATTTTATGAAATATCTTACACAGGCAAGTGAATGCATCCCATAATGACCTTGAGAAGCATGCAGTGAATGACGGACTCCATTATTAGCTGCTAGGAAATTCAAAAAGAATGTCTGGGGTTTTGTCCAGCATTTTGGTTTTAAAGTCTCACCCTAAACGATCCTCACAAAACTATGTGTTAGTAAAAACCAGAGTAGCCATTACTTTCCAGCAGACCCATTAGAATGCTGAGAGACGACCTCTCTCCTCTTTCCATACAGTCTCAACGCCAGCGTCAAAATGTTCACATCACACGCCAAGCAGGAAAGCACCGAGGCCTAAATGAACACCGACACCGCACACCTGAGATCACAATGAGGGAAAGTACCTCAACACCAACAAAAAGACTACAATTGTGCCTTAAATACCCTATTTTTGGATATTTTAGCAATCTAAAATGTAGAACATATGTACTTCAGATTAAATATGGAGCAGATGTGCACGTTACTCAAAAGAAAAAAAGAGAACACACTTTGTTTTCTTGTCATTTTTCACAAGAATATAATTCAAAGGAACATTTTACTAAACATTTAAAGTCATCTAACAAACTGACTTAGTGAAACCATGCATATTTTGGATACCAGTTTCTTATGATTATAATTGGTTTATACGATTGAGAATTACTTGGTTTCAAATACAATAAAATAAAGATAATTAAGAAAAGATACATGCAGAAATGTCACTGGTAACTTTTTAGAAACAGGATGGTAACATAGGGCATTATCATCAATGTATAAAACATAACAACGTTTAATTATAAACATGGCTTGTAAAACAATGAAATCTCAATATATTTGAGTAACTCATAATGGCCTGAGGTTGATGTCCTGCTTGTAACTGTTTAAAAAAAAAAAAAAAAATACCACAGGTGCTTTTGCAATCACAGTCCAAGCAGTTTTTCTGTCTGTTCACGCAGTTTGTGCTTCTGGATCTGAGAGAGATGAAGAAAAGAAGCAGCTGTTAAAGGGTTCAATCTGTCGACAGCACACCACAAGCCTTTAAAAGCAAAGGTGTCACAGTAGCCCTCGAATGTCTGAAACCACTTCAGTGGGTTTCATGCAGACTGGGAAATTGCTTGAATTTCTTCTGTCTAGAGACTAATGTGAATCCACCCAAGAAAACACCACTTTAACATTTTCTTCATATTTAACATGATGTACCCACAGAGACGCAGAGAGGAGTGGTGACAAAGTAAAGAGAGATCATTCTGTAAATGCTAACAGAACATGACTTTCTCTGGACTAAATGAATCATTGGAATTGTTTATTATTATTATTTCATTACCACTGTAACAGCGACTTTCAAATAGTCTCATATCACTTACCTTGCCTGTGACAGTCAGAGGATATCCCTGAACAAACGTTACATAGCGAGGCACCTTGTAATGGGCAATCTGCGAAAAACAGCAGTAGTATTTATTTAAATGGCAGTTGCATGCATGTGCTGGTGAACCAATGACAGAATTGTTATTTAAAGGGTTAGTTCCCCCAAAAATGAAAATTCTGTCATTAATTACTCACCATCATGTCGTTTCAAACCCGTAAGACCTTCGTTCAGCTTCGGAACACAAATTAAGATATTTTTGAATATTGGCGCCATTTTGGAGAGTATCCGCTGGACGTCACGCCAGATATGTTTCCTACGTTGTTGTGATTTGATCTGAACGAAAACAATGTATCCGCATGACGTCGCTGACACAGAACAGCATACGTTGTTTACGTCCAGCGGATACTCTCCAAAATGGCTCCAGGGTGACGTGGAGGAGACGAATTGTCGAATAGTCTTTTTTTTTTTTTCTTTTGCGCACAAAAAGTATTCTCGTAGCTTCATAAAATTACGGTCTTACGGGTTTGAAACGACATGAGGGTGCATAATTAATGATAGAATTTTCATTTTTGGGTGAACTAACCCTTTAAGTGTTTTTGAGATACTATTATAGCTTTTATTAATATTTTGAGTTAGTTTTTATTTTTATATTTTCTGTTTTCATTTTAATTTGAGTTAAACTTTTAATCATTTTGTTATGGTTTTGTCATTTGTATTATTATTATTATTATTATTTAGGATTTTATAATTAATTTTATTATAATTTTAGCTATTTTAGTACACTAAGTTAAACTTTTTTTTTTAATCTTTACTAAGGAAAATGTTTATGGTTTTAGTTTACTATAATAACCCTGCATGCATAAAGCATAAACTGCAGATATTCTGACCTTTCCTTTGCAGTAGGCCTTGATCTCTTCTGCAGTGCATTCCTGACCAGTCTTGAGTCTAATACAAGCACAAACTTCCTCCCCCATTCTCTCATCCTTCACTCCAACCACCTGTATGGAAAACACAGACAGAACATGCTTTTCTACAATGCCAGAAATGATTCTCTTCCTCTGGATTTTGTCGATTTCCAGTACAAATACCCAAACACTCTTAAATCAAGAAACAATTACTTGTGAAGCAAAATGACATATTTCATCAGAATTGACTTCATGATTAAAATAGTTTTGTTTTTTTTCTCATTTTACTTAATTTTTAGACATTTTCCAGAAAACAAGTATTAACTTCTCTAATTTTACTTCTTAAACAAATCTATCTAGATTGAAAACAGTGTAGTGTAGACCATATTTCTTTCTTTAACATAAACTAGATAGTTGATGGGAAATTGGGAATTATCAAGTGCTAAAGGTACATAAATGTCTCTGGTTAAGATCATTGACCTGTGCTTCCTGAATTTTCGGGTGTGTGTGCAGAAACTCTTCGATTTCAGCAGGGTAGATGTTTTCTCCTCCTCGGATGATCAAGTCCTTTAAGCGTCCTTCTATTTTGCAGTACCCGTACCCGTCCAAACTGCCAATGTCACTGTATCAGATCACAGAACAGATTGAGTCATTGAGGACTGTTTGGAAAGAATCCTGAATAATGTTTATATCTAGTTAAAATGCAACATGCACTTACCCAGTCTTGTACCAGCGGTCTTTTGTGATGCACTCCTGGGTCTTTTCATCATCTTTCCAATATTCCAGCATCACACAGTATCCCCTGATCATCACCTCCCCCTGAACGCCCAGAGGCACCATCTCTCCTGTAGTAGGGTTCACTACTTTTGCCTAATGGAGAAACAACCAATCAGTGTGCTAAAACAGATTAGTACATATGCATGCAGGACACATTTATATAGTATTGTGTGTAAATGAACCTCAGTGTGGGGGCAAATACATCCAGCAGTCTCTGTCTTTCGCTCTTCACTGTCAAACGGAAAGCCGCAGAATGACACAGGGCTGTTTTCAGTTGTGCCGTACCCGATCTGTTCCAAAAGAGAGTGAAGCTCTTCACCAGATAGCACAAATACACATTTCGTGAGAACGTCTAGAACCTACACTGGGGTAAAAATAACACTAATGAAAATGCTTCAATTTAGCATTTGTAAAACGTAATTTATTTTTATATACATAAATATTTTTTTAAATAATGTATTACTTTATTATTATGTGTTACTAAATTGTTATAATTATTAGAAAAAAATTATTATAAAAATGTTGAATTGATATTGTTTCTGATAACACTAATGAAAATGCTTCAATTTATTATTTAAAGTGTAATATTTTGTTTTCATTTTATATACATACATTTTTAAAATCATGTATTATTTAATTACTATATTTTATTCATTTGTTATTTTATATTCTGCTAAATTTATTTCTATTTAAAATATAGGATACTGAATTGATCGTTTATATAAAATATTTCTGATAATAAAAATAGTTCAGTTTAGCATTTTTTACAATGTAATGTAATTTTACATGAATAAATTACATATTTTTATTTAAAAACTGATTTTATTGTCAATTTATAACAATGATACTGAACTGATAAACTAATATAAAATAAATCAAGTAAAAATAAACGTATATAAACAAAAAAATCAAATCTGATCATAAGATGTCTTCATTTTACAATGTACAAAATAATATTAATATTTTAAACCCTAGATTTTGGATTCCACTGTATGTGTTACGGTTTGTGAAACTAACCTCTGATTTCTATGCCATCAAACTCTCGTTTAAATTTCAGTCAGTGTGCTTATATTACTCTTTTTGCACAGCCGAATGTGGCAAAGGCCTTTTGCTAACAATTTTCCACAAACTAGCCTAACGGCAAGCAGACAGTTGAATCAGCTGAACGGGCCAGGCCTGGGAGGCAGGTGAGATATGTGGAGCGCACCTGAGAACTGGCACACCAGCTGTTCTATCACTTTATAGTACCGCTTCAGGCAAAAACTAAATAGATAATGTGCACTGGAAACAATTCATCACAGTGTCTTTAAGAGACATAACCTCATCACGGCACAGGATGTGAATTGGTGTTTACCAAACTGAATTATGAGTGCTGCCAGCTGTTGAGGTGAGACCGTGTGATGTGCCAGACATTTATAATGTTTGTGTGGAACATTTTAAGTGATTTTAAGTGAGTCATGAGCTTTTGAACTCAATACGTAAATAAAAAAACTATGCATCATCTTTAACAAGCAGTATTGGGATTTCAGAGTTAAACTTTGCTCACCAAAATATCTAGCTAATGCTACTAATAGCTAAACACTAGCTACTTGCTGGGCAGTATATGCACAAGCATGTGGACTTGAAAGAACCAAGACATACACTTTGCCGATAAAATGCTAAATTTGTTAAGCAAACACTAGATTCCGCCTAACCTGAGAGAAGCTGAGGCTATCAGTTCTTTGAACCAAAGAGGAACAAGGAACAAACATTTGTTACACATAATCCAACCTCAGTGCCACTGTGAAAAAGTTTGTGGAACCATGTGGGAAAAAATACTAGGTGGTTCCACAGTGACCTTCATTTTCTTTTAAGTTTTTTTTAGATTGAATACTGTACATAGCTGAAATGAAAGGAGACATTTATACAGACGAATGTGCCTCTCCACTCCACGAAACGCTCCACTGCAGACAAAAGAAAAATCTCCATTTCCATTGTTGTGATGTGATACCAGCCAAACATCTGGCCGTGATTATATGTTATAAAACGGCTCCTTTCCCTCCTTCTGCTGACTAAAAACAATGGAAATGTCTGGCACGACACACAGTCTCACCTTAACCTCATGAGATTCGGCTCCGCACAAGTTAGCCTATGAAATAAGAGACTAAAAATAAAAATACAATCACATTTCAGACCACTGAGAACCTTTCATGTATTTTAAGGAAGAAAGAAGAAAAAAAAAAAAGATTTCTTCTTAAAATAGAATCAAAATTTTGTCTCACCAAATGAGGCTTGTGGAAATGATGAAACATGAAAAATCACATGAGTATAAAAATGACCAATGAATCGTATGAGTCAGATCTTTTAAATGATTTTCTCAAGTAGAAGTGAATATTATTAGTGAATAATGACTTAAATTGTGAGAAATTTATCTTATGGCTTGAGAAGTCTGACTATGAGTCAAATGAACAAATTTTACGATACTTTTACGTGTTCTCTCAATGTGTTTGCAGTTTTGTTTTTTTTGTTTTTTTTGCAAATATGTATGAGGCCCCTAATTAGCAAAGCCACTCTGGGGAGAACTCGAATGTGCAAAGCATACTGGGAAACCAATGAACCTAGAGGTCCTCGAGGATTTTTGTCAAGACAAGTGGACAATTTCACTTACCAGGACAAAACAGGGACTCACACACAACATCAAAATGACTAAAAACAGTCAGTGATGCTTGAGGTATTAAAAAAAACACAATATTAAAAGGTATATCAACTTTCTGAACAGTAAATTTGGTTATTACTTTGTCTTCTGGAATATATGTAAATATGTTATATTAAATAGGTTCATCAGAGAAGTTCTAAATAAAAAAATATTATTTTATAATTTGTAAAAACAAACAAATAAATAATTCTGCAAGGGCTATGTAAAGTTAGAAGCAAAACTGTACTATAAGCACTATTTAAATAAATATGTATGTTTAATTTATTTTAATATCTTGCAGAATCTGCAATTGCTATGTAATGATAAGAGCATAACTGTAATAAATAAACAAATAAATAAATAAATAAATGTTTAATAAACACCTTGCAGATGTAGCCACTGCTATGTAATGTTAAGCGCAAACTGTATTATAAGCAATAAATATGTAAATACTTACATTTATTTTTTATAAATTCTGCAATGGCTGTGTAAAATTAGATGCAGAACTGTATTATAAGCAGTACTTAAATAAATAATGTTTCATTTATTTTAATAAACATACTAAGCAATAAATAAATAAATGTATTTTAATAAATATCTTGCAGCTTCTACAATGGCTGTATTATAAGCAATAAATAAATATTTGAAATTTATTTTTAATACATATCTTGCAGCTTCTGCAATGGTTATGTAAAGTTAGAAGCAGAACTATACTACAAGCAGTACTTAAATAAAATGTTTCATTTATTTTAATAAATATATTAAGCGCTAAATAAAATAAATACATTTTTAATAAATATCTTGCCGCTTCTGCAATGGCTGTATTATAATAAGCAATAAATAAGAAATAAATAAGCTTCTTTCTTTTTCTTTCTAACAAATATCTTGCAGATTCTGCAGTGGCTATGTAACGTTCAGAGCACAACTCTTATAAACACTCAGAAACTATTATAAACACTCAGCTTTCTTCCCTCCTTTCCTCTGACTCACACACCCCTTCTCTCTCTCTCTCTCTCAAGCTCACCTCTAGCCCTCTCTCTCTGCACTCACACACACTCCCCCTCTTTACTCTGAGGTTGTGTGGACCACTTTTGCTGTCTGTATATGTTCCTGCTGGAGTAAAGGTGAAAGAAGACCAACAGTCAGAAAGCATAAAGCAGTGGACTGATCATCACAGCGTCATCATGTACAGTTTCAGCTTCCTACTGGTGCTAGTGTGTCTACAGGTTTGCGTCCCCTTTGTTTTTGGTGCACCAACTCAATGCCCAAGCCAGTGCCACTGCCATGGGGACCTGCAACATGTTATCTGTGACAACGTCGGGCTGAAGAAGATCCCCCGCATATCCGAGGCCACTCGTCTTCTAAACCTGCAACGCAACAACCTGGGAAATCTCCCAACCGGGGGCTTCAGCGAGATGACGGGGCTCATTTCTCTGCACCTGCAGCACTGTCAGATCCGAGAGATCTCCAGCCAGGCTTTCAAAGGACTGAAGAAGCTCATCTACCTCTACTTGTCTAACAGTGAGATCAGCACCATCAAACCAGGCGCTTTTGAGGACCTGACCGAACTGACCTATCTCTACTTGGACGGTAACCAAATTACGGGCCTTCCGAAGGGCATCTTCTCTCCCATGATCAACCTGTTTATCCTGCAGCTTGACAACAACAAGCTTCGAGAGCTGCAGCCTGGTACTTTCACAGGTGCTAGTGATCTCCGATGGCTTTATATGAGTGGCAATGAGTTGAGCTCCATTCAGCCTGGTTCTTTTGATGAAGTGGAGAACCTGGCCATTTTAACTCTGGACCGTAACAAGCTGTCTACCTACCCTCTCCTGGCTATGAGCAAGCTGCGTGTTGTGGAGGAACTCAACTTGTCCAAAAACCCTCTCAGCCTCGTGCCTGACCACGCTTTCCGGAGCTTTGGCCGTTATATGGAGAAGCTCCATCTAAATGACATGAGCCTGGAGAAGGTAAGTCTGTGAAATTGCAAGAGTAAACACTTAAAATGTAGAATAAAACGTGAGAATCAAGATGCTGATTGAGAACCAAATTAATGTTTTCCCCATAATGCTGGTCTCTAAAGGTGAGGCTAAATAAATGCATGTTTGTGTTTGGTTTTCGGGAAGCTTAGCATTGGCAAACAAACTTTACATCCCGTCAGAGCTGGCCATGCTAATGAACTGCAACCCCATCGGAGCGAAATGTAGTCTGAAAGACCGAGATATCCAGCTAAATCAGACCTGTGCTGGAGACTTTCACCCGTTTTCTTTCAATAAGATCCTCCTGATCGGATTCCCGTCATACTATCAGGCCTTAAAAAGGTCACATGTGCTTTATGTCAGGATGCATATGTGCTATTCCAGCAGGATATTTCCCTCTGGAACACTATATGGTTAAAGAAAGTGTTTAAGAGATACATTTATCTTTTCCTTGTCCTTGATCTGACTTCAACAGACTCTCCACATGGACTGATATCAGTGCAAAGTCAAAAAGTCAAAGTATAAATATGTAATGCAAATGCAAAGTACATTTTAAATGTTATTATGCACTCAGCATAGCTATATATCTATATAACTATGTATATATATTTTTCAAAATATTTATAAAGCTGTATTTTATATAATAAATACAAATTGTTACAAATAATATACAATATTAATTATTTTAAATGATTTCTATATGCACAAGCGTGTGTAAAAACAGATCAACAAGCATCGGCGCCATGCAGTTGGTCAGTGATTTTTGTATGATAGGAAAGGGAAAAAATAACCACTCTCCGCTCACGTGTGGATATTTTTAGGGTCTATTTGCTTGAAAAATGTTATTTTGAGACCCAAGTTTTTTCCTCTCACTTGGTGCACCATGTAAACAGGTCAGCAAGGGTTAGCAGACGGGTAAATAGTGACAGGGTGTTCCGTGGCCTATGAAGAGAAGTATTTTAGGCTGTAGTTGCCTCACCTGAATGGACAATTCAACCCAATTCAAGCATTTCTGGCAGAAGAGCATGTCGATGGAGGAGTGGACAGACAGAAAAAGTGAAAACAACCCTTCCATGCTGGAATTGATCCATCCTGCATCGCCTCAAATTACCAAACTCTCCACGTCTCTTGCCTTCTGAGTGGAAATTTCCAAAACGTCCCTTCAATAAGTGCATCTTTTCTACGCTTACATAACACACCCACACACACTGTGTGTGTACACTTTCAAAGCCCCTCAACCTATAAAGCAGACACCATGCAGACCAGTACATCTAACACCTGGGTGAAGATTTTAGCAGACTTGCATACGCTTATGAAGTTTGATGGAGGGCTGGAAGGAAAGTGCGGACAGGTTTACATAAGCCCTGGCACATAGGACAGCATGAGAGAGGCCTTTCATGTGGAAAAAAAGCCCTCAGTTCAGCATCCACAAGTTTCCTTTAGATATTAAGAGTGACTTTGAATGCTAACTGTAGGGAGTGAGTTATAACGTGTTATCAACTGCATATATGGTAAACAACCGTATATCTGCCCTTTCTACCTGTCAAGTTTTCCAGTGCTGCCTTTGAGGGAGTGACGGCTCTCAAATCTCTGCATCTTGAGAACAACAAGCTAAAATCACTGCCGAGCAGCCTTGAGTTCAGCACCCTCCAGAACAGCACTCTGTTTAACAACCCCTGGAGCTGCACCTGCCAGTTAGCAAACCTCAGAAAGTAAGAGACAACAAAAGATCACTTCAAACATAACTGTATTTAAGCTTTCAAAAGAAATTATGCCTTTCATATTTACTTCATGGCTTCATTCAAGTCAACATAAAATCAAAATCTAACCTATTTACTTCTTAATTGCATGATATTATCGAGAATAATTTGAACATGCTGACAGCACTAAGGCTGTGAGAGCTAATTTAAAATATTAACCAATAGCCAAATAGCTATTTAGTCAATGTTGTAGAAAATTTGCATTCATTTTGCTATGCAATGCCCACTTTTTACTATCCAATCCATTCTTGACAAAAAAAAAAAAAGTTTCTCCCCATATACTTTATCTTGCTGAATATCTAGTTTTACTCTGAAATAAGTGCAATTATTTAAGTAAAATAAGTTGCAAATAGCCGACAGTAACTATAAATGCTTGGATTTGCTTGTACAGATGGATGGACACTAGTCGCCATCGCCCTGATGCAGTTTGCGCCTCTCCTGGAAGCCAGAAAGGAAAGCAAATAAGAGACAGCACTGCTTTCAGTCGCTGCAAGACAAAGACAAAGAGGGCCAGGAAGGGAGCACGGCTTTGAGATGGTAAGCAGCAATGTTAATTCCGCTCTCACAAATTTAGAACCTAAATACTAGCCAAAAGGTGAAAACATGACAAATGACATTAAATATAAAAGGCTACCTTAATGTCCTCTAGTAAAGTAGTTCATAACAGGGGGCCAGTGCCGAGATAACATTTGGTTTTCATCTAATGTGGCTTATATTGCATTCAAGGAACACATTTGATCAGTTCTTGCTTTCTCTGTGAATCAAACACATAACCTTGGCTTTACTAGTGTCATGCACTATTGTTTGAGCTACAGGAAGGCCATTACTTCCAAGTAAGGAATAAAAGTATTTCAATTTATCTATATTAACAATCTTAATCATAAAAAAATCACTTAAAATAAAGATGTTTAACATTAAACTGACATCATATTTTTATTGCAACAATAGTAATATAGTAGCAGAGGTACGTCAGCTTCAGCTTGTACTGAAGGGCCTCTGAATATTGTCTCCAGAAGGTTGAAAACCACTGTTCTAAAACATAATATTTTAGAGCTGTAAATTTCTTCATTTAGTTTAAATCTAGTATTTGCAAGAGTGCTGAGATTAAAGTCAAAGCTGACCAAGATTTTTATTAGTTAAACCAGAGGCCAATCCTGTTTACTAACATTACTAAAACCAAGTTCCAGGTTTGAGATCCTAAACTGACGTCTAATATCCAGACCCATAAAAGGTTTATGTGGTCTTGTAAATGAGACCACAGGATTAAGGCTCCAGCTAAAATCATAAAAATGAGACATTAATCACAGCCCTCAGTATGACAACTAGCCTTTTTCCACATGATTTGCAAATGTAATTAAATTAAGAAGATAAAAAAGGGTAAATAGTCTCAAGTGTTCTCTGTGGTGCACGAAGCAAGACACCACTGCTCTCCCGTAATCTTTATAAAAGACTCTTTCATCAGGAGATACTAATGAGATTCCTTGCTCAAGTACTACCACAAGTCCTGAGAGACCACTGTGGATGTGTTAAACTCTGGTAAACAGTTATGAAATTATTTAAGCACAGGTAATCCCATTGATTTGGGAGTGGAGAAAACCTGGTCCCAATTTACCAATTAGTCATTGGTGGTCGCACCTCTATTATCAAACATAAATAATTTAACATTAGGTATTCATCTTTCCCATAAAAGTTCTTAAATGGTTATTATATAATATAATTTAATAATCAATTCATCCTAAAACATTGCCTTCCAGTAACTTCTGTGAGAAATTAAAGTTACATATTTGCACAGAGAATCAAGAGTCTACTGCTAACCGTGAATGTTTTTACCTCTTCCAACATGAAAGAGTGAATAGTAATGCTATAATTGTGGTCAGGATATGGGTTTGGGCCACTGCCTTGTGGTTAAATACTGTCTGCTATGTTTTTCCAACCTATCCTTCATGTTCCTCCTGGTCTCTTTGTCCTGTGAGGTTTGTTTGTGCGTTTCCAATTTGGCTTTGGCACTACTATATGTGCAGACCATCAGATGTCCAAAACTGAGCTTGGCAATCTTATTTGTATGTTCCCGCAGGAGGACAGGGAGAAGAGGCCTGTCCAGGTGTCGGGACTTCAATGTGCAGAAAAGAAAAGCAATGCAGACTGCTACATTGGGACTGTTCATTTCCTCTTTCACTCATTTTTTGTGTGACATATAGATGCGCTGACTCAATTCATACTAATTAACATGAATAGCATAAATATGTGTTTACAGACATTGACAAACACCCTGAAGGAGCAACTGTGTGAGTTTGCAAAGAGAGGTTTCACAAACATGTACACCTCAAAGGAAATACAGATCAAACTCTCAGTGTTCACTGTTATGGTAACGTATATGCTAACTCGCACAAGAACTAGAACAAGAACCTACACCATAGTAAAAATCAAGATTACTAACAGGAGTGCAGATTTGCATTGCATTTACTTAGAGACTCAGCAGTACCTTATTGAAGTATAAATGTTCACAGGTAATTCCTCAAGGTTGTATTTTTTTTTCTCTCTCTCTCTCAGATTTCAGCATATTTTTTTAAACCTTTTTGAGTAAATCAAACCAAATGGCCACTGTAGAATGAATCTTGTCTATTCTACTGATTCTAATTTTATGGTCTTCACAGCATACTCCCAATATGAGGGTTAGAAGCACTTAAAATTATATAACCAAAGAGTTATAATCACAACAGAGCTCTTCATGAGGATTCTCTTTCAACATTTTGAGTTCATCCTTAGCTTTAAACATCTCACAACGTCCTGCTAGGAATTTCCGAGGCTTTGCAAACATAACAAACCTTGACTGTGGCTAAAGCTGACACATTCAAGATGTGACATGACCTGACCTCTTCTTTACATCTCTGACCAAAGTCAAACGCAACACAGGCCAGGAAAACATGGACTTGTTATAGCCATGAAAATGGTAAATGAGACAGTGTAACGACTATGTAAGGAGTAACACAGCTAGTCATTATCACACAATTAATCCAGACAGGATGATCAGGATTGGTTGCCAAATATAAGGATTAGCCAATAAGAATGCTACGCTTGACCAATCAAAATCAAGAAATGACACAAGTGATGGTGGTGCCAGAAGAAGAGGATTTACGAAGAGCAGGTAAACTGAAAAAATTGAGACAAATGGAGGTTCTCCAGTCTAATGTTATCAATTTGTTACTGTGATGTACTCATACTCAATAAAAGACATAAAGCACCACTATAGTAATGGTTTCTTAAGAGAATGAAAACTGGATGAGCTAAAATTGTGCAGTATATTCTTTGAAAAACAATAGATCCTGCTACCTTCTCCATACCTGGTTCTTAAAGGTATAGTTCACCCAAAAATGAAAATTCTGTCATCATTTACTCATCGTCAAAACCTGTATGACTTTTTTCTTTTGTGGAAAATAAAATGAGTTATTCATAACAAAATGTCCAAAATGCTCTCTTTTTAAGGGAATAGCTGTATTTTTCTTCCTAAATTTTAGTTTTCTCTTCACACAAAGCTATTATGGCTTTAGAAGACTTTAGTTAGAGTGCAAATAATATGGACTACTTATATGGTTCTTTTTGAAACTGTATAGCTTCATTTTATGGAGGACAGCAGCTTAGTTTGTTTGGAACATGAGATTTAATAAATAACACCTACATTTTAATTTTCTGCTGAACTATCACTTTAACAGTTATTCATACAATACCATTCATAAGCTTGGAGTCAAAAAGATTTTTTTAAGAACTTAATTTATCCAATGCAAGCATGCATTAAATTAATCAAAAGTGACACTATATTATTTAAAAACATTATTTTCTATGCTGTTCTGAATGTTCCGTACATATATTTTCTTAGAACAGAAAAGGACAATACTAAAATAAATGTTTAGACCAGGTGAGCTGGGCTGTGAGTAACTCTTATATTAATTCTCTGTCTCCCTCTAGTGATACTGGCATGCAGTATACACAAAATTATAATCTGCTTGATTCATAACAAAGAATGTGTACTGTGTTTAAACAAATCCCTTTTTATTATGAGTAACTACTTACCAACATTTCCTTAACACCCATGACACTGATGACCTTACGGATGACCTCAGGTGGACAAGGAGACCCGGCAGAAATACCTGACAGACACAAAACAAAGGATCTTAGCAGAATACCAGTGAAAGTGCAGGACGTACTCTTTGATTGCTCAGAAAAGCTTGATAATATTAATGTAATCTATCAGAAGTTCCATTAAGCAATAGATGTTACAAAGGTTTTGACTGACTTACCACCCTCAACTGATGACAAATCAATCTTGGCCAGGTCAGGCTGACTAAGCATGTCAATCAACATAGTTGGGGTGCCGTACACAAACGTACACCTGGGTAAACAGTGAATTTTGTGCCAAGTGCATTAAATAAATACAGCTCAGATGTTTTTCCAATTTTGTATGACGTACACTACTTGACCTTTCATCCTTACCTAAATTCAACATGACTGTCCTCTTTATATGTCCCTGTGTCTTTTATTTACAACAACTTAAATTCACTATGGCTGAGGTAAGCGGCACCAAAGTACCTTTAGGTACTAAAGGACTTAGCATTATCTTCTATCCTAAGTACAGATATCCTTTCACAATACATCAATTCTTGTTTTGAAGTATACAAAAACATGAATAACCACATACTTCTCTTTCTCGATCGCCACCAGGTTAGCGTGTCCGTCATACCCAGTGGATGGGAAAACCACTGTGGTGCCATGCACAGCCATGACTATACCACCACCCACCGAGCCAAAACAGTGATACATGGGCACTGGCAAGCAGATTCGCACATTCTTCTGTAAGGAGAATAATATTACACATACTGCATGTGCTGTAAAGGAAAATCTATGGAGACTTATGGAGAACAAAAGATTTTCTGCAAAATCAGTATGCCAGATAGTGAACTGTATTTTTGCTTTACAAGTGTTCAACAAACAGCCCTTTCAATGAATTTTCATTGTCCTTTGATCACATGTACCCACCTTCCAGTTGTAGCCTATGCGCATGCCGATGAAATAAGCATTGTTCACAATGTTGTGATGAGACAGAGTGGCTCCTTTGGGCTTTCCAGTTGTTCCCTTAAAATCATAAAGACCAAAACTTAATGACTTATTTATAGTGTAGAATTTACTGATTCAGTTCACTAGGCTGCGTTTCAAGATAATTGTGTAATTTTTATGCTAAAAAAAACTTTTTTTATGCAGAGACTACTCTAAGTAGGTAATTTCTTGGCCAATTTCTTAAAACTGTAAATGCTGTGGCTTACAACATTGATCTGTTAGTTCCTAACAACCTAACACAGCAACATCAGGCCAACCAATCGTGTGAGTTTAGAGCAGGACTCTCATTTTTACTGACCAGTAGAATAGGGAGTATATAGAAGCTTGTTTCTGCCTTGTAAAAAAATCTTTTAAAGGTAAATGCAAATTTTTAATCTCACAATTGATCATTTTTTTCTCGCAGTTGGGAGATATAAACTTGCAATTCTAGGAGTCTGAATTGTAAGAAAGTGAAAAAGGTAAGTATGAAAACGGTAATTGAGACTTTTATTCTCAGAACTGCAAAATATAAATTCCAAAATGCAAGAAATTCTGCCTTTTTTTCTCAGAATTGCAAGCTTATATCTCACAATTCTGAGTTTATATCTTGCAATTCTGATAAAGTCTGATGAAATGTTACGATTAGCTTTTTTTTTATAATAGGCTTCCATAGGAGTGAGTGTTTGAGCTACACTGAAAATAGTCCTTATTTTTGCTATCCCATCTGATGATGCAAGTGGTGCGGAAATCACACACTTCAGCTTTAATATAAATATAAATATACAGTTAAAAATAAGCAGAGTACCGAAGTAAACTGAATGTTTATGGGATCATCACAACTGAGTTTCTTCTGGAGGTCTTGTAGTTGTTGTAGGTGTTGGCTGCTTCCTGCCTGCATCACATCTTTCAAATGAAAAGCTCCTGGTTGCTGACTGTCAGTTACGATCACAGTGTGTAGGTCTGGTAGTCTGAAAACAAAATAACAACTCAGACACCCTCTGCACCTCAATATTGATTATGTACACCTTCCTTTTATTACATCAACTGTACCTTGAACTCTTGATTCCTCCAGGAGAGGCTGTTTCCATCTCCGGACAAAGCTGCCTTAACATGTCACAGTACTTTTGAGTCTTGAATTGCGTTGGACAAACGACTGCATTGCACTGCACCTAAAATTATCCCATGATTTACTTACCTTCAAGTCATCCTAGGTGTATATGATTTTCTTCTTTCAGACGAATACAATCAAGAGTTATATTCAAAAATATCCTGGCTCTTTCAAGCTTTATAATGTCAGTGAATGGTGGTCAAAAATTTGAAGTAAAATAAAGTGCATCCATCCATCACAAAAAGTGCTCCACACAGCTCCAGGGGGTTAATAAAAGCCTTCTAAAGTGAATCAATATTTTTGTTCAAGAAAAATATCCATATTTACATCATTATAAACTGTAATCTCTAACTTTCGCTAACTGTCGAACATGCATAGCATATTCTCACAGGATCTTACGCTATGCCTGCGTCCTACGTCATCCACTGGAACGCCACTCTCTCATGTATGTGCATGCGACAGATAGCGGAAGCTCGAGATTATGGTTTATGAAGTTTTAAATATGGATATTTTTCTTACACAAATGTATTGCTTCGCTTCATAAGGCATTTATTAAACCCCTGGAGCTGTGTAAAAATACTTTTTATGATGATGGATGCACTATTTTGGGTTTCAAAATCTCAACTCCATTCTCTGCCATTATAAAGCTTGGAAGAGCCAGAACATTTGTATTCTGTTTGTAAACTCTGATTGTATTCATCTGAAAGAAGAAAGTCATATACACCTAGGATGGCTTGAGGATGAGTAAAAAAACTAAAGCCATAAAATGTAGGACAAACGATTTGCAACAGGTGCTTTGTCGCATCCAAACCAATCCAATGTGACACGAGTGACAATGGTTGTTAGCATGGTTAAAAGCTATAAAAGCTTATTTCTGCTTCAGAGTAAAAAGAAAAGTAGGCTAATCATGCCTTTATATCTCACACTTTATTTCTCAGAAATGCGACTACTCTCACAACTGCATTTGTAATTCTCATAAACCCTGTTTTAGTGAAAACAAACCCCAAACAGTCGAGTAGTTTTGGACATTTAGCTGTTTGTTGTTCTTTTCTGCATGTATAAACATTAACTTACCTTTCTGAGAGCAAATTCTGCCTCTTGCAATTGATAAGCCGGGTTCACTGAAACCTGTAAAATCACAATAAACTTGAACAGGTTAGAGACCAGCTGTTGATAAATGTAACCCTGGACCACAAAACCAGTCATAAGGGTCTATTTTTGGAAATTGAGATTTATGCATCATTTGAAAGCTTTCCATTGATGTATGGTTTGTTAGGATAGGAAAATATTTGGCCGAGATACAACTATGTATTTGAAAATCTGGAATCGGAGGGTGCAAAAAAAAATCCAAATACTGAGAAAATTGCCTTTAAAGCTGTCCAAATCAAGTTCTTAGCAATGCATATTACTAATCAAAAATTAAGTTGAGATATATATATATATATATATATATATATATGGTAGGAAATTTACAAAATATATATTCATGGAACATGATCTTTACTTAATATCCTAATGATTTTTGGCATAAAAGAAAAATCGATAATTTTGACCCATTCGATGTATTTTTGGCTACTGCTACAAATATACCTGTGCTAATTAGTTATGTCTGGTTTTGTGATCCAGGGTCACAAATACTCAGACAAACCAAATGTCAAGACACTCACCAAAATGATCCCTGCCTTGGCTGTGGCAAACTGCATAAGTATCCACTCATAGATGTTCGGTCCCCACATCCCTAAGCGATCGCCCCTCTTCAGTCCAACAGCCAGCAGACCTGCGGCAGTCTGTTCCACCTGAAATCAAAATACTTCCATATTTTTACACCGGCCCTGAAGACATTCAAATGTAAGGTGGATTTTTAGTCAATACAGCAAATGTTCATTAAATGAGGAATATATACATCATTGAGTATTAATACATCACAAATTTAATAAGAGAATCATGGAATCAGGTTCATAGGTTATCTAAGGCACATGATGCGACTTAAACGTTACTGACAGGCTGTCAACCCAATCTTGCAGTTTTGCACTTTTTAAAATCAATAATATCAGACCCTTGGCATTGTATAATGAAAGAATCTTTGGCTCTCATAACAAATTACTTGTAATGTTCCTCATTTGGATAAAAGCATCTGTGAATAAACAAACATAAATGTCTTTCACAAACAGACATTTTTGTCTTGTATAAAGGAGCGTGAATTTTTTTAAAACATTGAGGACAAAATATTTGGATATTATGTGATCTGAATGGGAATTTGATGTTGCCAAGTATTTAAAAAGTCATTCTGATTAAAAAAACAAAACACTTTTGTGGTGTACTGAAAAGTAACATGCTAATATGTTCTTGTGGACTCAAAAAAGTAAATAAATGCACTACAAAAAAATAGACATTCCACATTGGATATGTGTGTCGAATGGCACTGGCTTGTTTTAAACTTTCATGCTTTGTGACAGTGGCGTTCCGTCCATATAAGCTGCGAATGCGCCGCATACCCAGGCCGTCAGAGAGAATGAGTTCACGGGCTAATTAATATAAACATGATTATAAGTTGATCCCTTGTCATTTGAGATGTGACTTAAAGGTTAATAAAGTGTTGGGAATAAGTATGTAAAATTATTTATTTGAAAACAACGGTAATTTTCTGTAAATCTACGTCAGTGACGGAAGCTTCCGGGTAAGCGGATTCTCCGCAGCTTTGTCGCCTCCGCTCTGTTGCTATGACGCTTGTTCTCAGTGGTTTGCTGGTATGCGGCTGATTTCATGCGATAGGTAAGCTGTCCGCGAAGCGCTCGCCCAAGCGGAAAAATGCACTGTTGCTGCCAGATCTCGATTGCCGAAAATTACATTGTGTTTGATGCAAAACTAACTCGACTAAATCAAATGAAAAAACATCATAACTCTATATATTCATGCTTTCTCAAGCAAAGTGAATTTTGAAAGTCCACTAAAAACATATCTGGTCATAGACAATGTTGAAGACGTTATTGTCAACATGCCTTAGTAAGTAGTAAATAATAATAAAAAAAAAGGTTTATAAAAATGTATATAAAATTTTAAATAACAAACATCAGGAAAAAAATAGGAAACAATACCTTTGTTTTCCGTATTGTGTCGCTTACAGTTAAAGTCCTCCTCTGATTTTGTTGTTTGCAACGTTGCTTGGCAATATTTTAAAGATATTATTAATTAATTTTTTTTTTTTTTTGTATTTTGCGGCTCCAAGGGGGGGCATTCGCGGGCCGTGGCCCCCCCCCCCCAAAAGAGTTACTGTGTCCCCCCTTTCCATCCTCTCCCCTCCTTGCTGAATGTGATCGATTTCGAAAGCGAAAGTGAAACCGATAAAACAGCGCAAAAGCGTTGCACGCTTTGGGAGCGTCAGCAACTGCACGCGATCACAGATTGCACGCTTCCCACCCGAAGCACCCCCGCCCCCCGCCCCCCAAACGTGATTTGTGCCCCCCCTAGAAATTCAAATCCCCCGCCCCCCCCCGATGGAGGTGCTCTGGCGCCGGCTCTGTTTTGCATGGTCTATTATTGTCACAGAGAATAAAAAATAAATGAATAAATAAATAAAATAAATAAACCATTCAGTCGATGCAGAGAGACATATAGAGCGGGAGAATCCCCCATCTCCCCACCCTTTGAATATTACGTATCATAACGTAACTATGTGCTCGCCACTGCTTTGTACCGCCGCTCCCTATACGCAGAGTACGCAGTTTGCATAGGGCACCAACTCCCGGGGGGGAGGGGGGGGGGGGGGGGCACCATCCCAGTTGCTCAAAAAGAAAAAAAACACTTTCGTTCCAGATATTAGTATTAAAATTAACATACACATACATAAATAAAAATCTAAACATTAACATATATATAATTATAAAAAATGCGTTTTACGGTGAACGCAGAGTAGGCAGTAGGCTAATCACACGTGACGCATCCGCGCTCCCACATGTTTGAGGCTGAAAGCAAATTATCATAATTGATGGACAGCTATGCGGGTGAAAAGACATCAGCAATCCGGCGCCGAGAAAAGAAAAAGAAAAAAAATGTTCCCTTTCCATGTTCCCTTACGAAAACTAGCCATGGTTTTACTACGAATAAAACCAAAAATCATGGTTCTTGTACCCATGGATGGTAACCACAAATTATCCATGGTTTTGTTTCTTCAAATAACAATTTACAAATAAGTATTAAGATAATATTTTTGCAGTTACAAAAACAGACCTAAGCCAACAACAGCCTTTAAAACGACTTAAAATGCATTATATAGAAACAATGAGGCAATAATGATTGGTTAATTAATAATTATATGGTTTCATTGAAAAACACTGTTAAAACAGGCCTACATAATATAATACAAAATAAACAATTTAGATATTTGCATTACATATTGTTGCAAATGCCTGTAAAGGGAGCCAAAGGCCTTTACAGAACGATCAAGTCCTTTAATATTGACCAAACATTTAGACTAATTTAAATATCCACTTAATCTTTAACTTTTGGCTACCTTTTTGAGATAGAAATACTACATCTTCAAAACATGTGTACATCGCAACCCTGAACCCTTACAAAAATTAACCATGGTTTTTATCGTAGTAAAACTGCTCAATTTTATTTTAAAATCAATCAGACAACAGCATTAATAAAATAATAGCCATATAGGTAACTGTCTAGAGCTAAAATTGTAATTGTACAATTTAATTACAATTTATTTACTTTTATATTTTGTTAAAGTTCTATTTTGACCCCTATAGTGGGTGTTTTTTGTTTTGTTTTGTTTTTTTACATCCATAATATTTGGGGGAGGGGGCACAACAATACAATTTTTCTTAGGGTACCCATTTGGCCAGCAGCGGCCCTGTATATTATTGCTCATCTGTAAATGTTTAAAGTCCGTGTAAAGTCAGTTCTGAGAATTGTTTGTAAACACATTATTAATGTTAGAAATGCATTGCTGAAACATGTTACAAAGACTGTGAACTATGTAGTACTTATAATTGTGGAGTTAGACCGTTAAACAGTTTTTCACCATTTTCGTGATCAGGATTTTCTGGGCGGGGCTAAATCAGGACTCGATGATGCAATTGAGCCACCGAGCACGCCCCCTCCCCCAACACTATAAGACGTGTTCGACTGGAAGCAGATTTCCCCCTCCCGAGAATCGGAGCAAAAATTTTGTCGGGCACCTCGATTGGTCCCGATGTTCGGCGCATATTATCTGGTAATGTGAGGCGTTCACCGATCGAATTTTGCACCCCCCATCTGCTCGCACACAAATAGGGGCCGCCCCGAACATATCAAATGTTTGATATTTAGGATTTAAATCGGGATGATGACGGCTATGTGATTACGTCAGTACTTTCATAATACCAAATGCAAAGCTGCTGCACGGCTCTTTTGCATAGTGGAAACGGAGGAAACTGCTTCTCGAAATTTTGTTTTAACACGACTGTCTGTATAATGTGTCGAAAACATATCACAACCGTAAGGAGAAAGAAACGCTGGAGTGAAATCGCCTCAGTTTTTAACATACCGGGTGAGTGCAGAAAGCTGTTAGCACGCTAGCTAACAGATGTAAACATCACTGAAATATCACTGACGATCTGCTGCGTGAGATCACGTGAGGCACTCCCTCTGGCATGATAATCTTAATAATATCTTGTAGTGTGTGATGCGCCACGATTTTCAAATCTTGTAGTGTGTGCATGTTTAAGATTTGAAGGAAGATAATCTGCAAATATTCTCCTTATGTGTGTGCTGCAGCCTGATTTCGTAATCGGTTAGGATTTTAAAACTCCTGTAGTGTGAGCCCGGCTTAACACTGATCGTTCTGCAGCGCTGCTTCAAGCCGAACACACCTAATAACTAGAGCGCATTAGCATCAGTGCTTCACGGCTCAATCGCGAGTTACTGTCATTACCGTTAGTTACTACAGCCTACAGTTTGCTAGCTAGCTATGCTTTCGTCACATTAATGTATAATACCTTGTTGCAATCATTTACAACACAACAGCTCGGTCTCCTTATTAAATAAGCTGCTAGAGGAAGACAGTTGAGAGAGACGGCAGCCTTTCCGTGAGTGGGCGTGGTTTCAGCGCCGCTAGTGGACACGCCCCCAGCGTTTGAGAGCAGAGAATACTGCTTATTTTTTTTCAAGATTTTGATACCTTATTTTATTTACTTGGCGGTTTTTTTTAGCATTCAAATTTGGCTAGGTGGTTAATAACACATTTTTCTGTGGTGTGACAAACTCAGAACACACATTTAATATTGACTTTACACGGACTTTAACTTCTTGTCACAATGATACACTTTAACCTACTGCATCATGTCAGAGAGCAGCCACACATGAAGCACTTATCTTTGCCGGGTAGATCATATCAGTCAATTTAGGAAAAAACAAACAAACTCAGGCTAAGGTTTGCAATATAATAATAATTCCCTTAATAGTAATTTAATGTTTAAGAAAGGTCATGAATAACCACAAATAACATTTGACCACTTCATGGTAATTATGTCAGTGATTAATCCATTGGTTTTTATTCTGCTTTATGCATATATTTAACAGAACACCCTCACCCTCTACACAAACAAGTAGAGTAAAATGGGTATGTATTGCTATTTTAACACTATGTTTCTGCCAGTACTGGATTTCACATTGACTCTGTGGTTAAAGCTTATTTAGGTCTGATTAATAAAGGGCTGCTTCGGAATGTTTCGTTTTTTTGTAATTATTTTAGGATTTGGCCAAGATCTCTCATTCCACATAGTGCACTTTTGACATGTGGTTTTCCTTTCTCCCACGAGGGGTATAAAATGGAAGCACTGTGGTTAGTATCTTCAGTCTTACAGGATTCACTGCTCTAACCAGTCCTCTATAGAAAAACCAGATGCAAAATCACTCACGTTTTGGTAGAACTGAGCAAACGTCTTGCGCATTCCATCTTGCATAAAAACCAAAGCTTCACGATCAGGGTAGCGCTCCACTGTGCATTGAAGACACTGGTCCACAGTACTAGACAGCAGCGAATGGGAAGAGATGCCATGGACATAACTGGTAGTCAGGGTTGGGATGCTGGGTGGGCTATCCACATGAACGGCACTGAAAAAAAGAGGAGCAAAAAGTGTGCATAAGAGATGTCAAGACACATTTGAAAAAAGTACAATTTTTCTCATCTTTGTAAGCAAGTATTGAAGTGAGTTCTGGTAACTGTAACAACCATCAGTTTCATAAAGTTTCGTAGTTTTTGTTTTGATCTTGTGAAGTTCACACTGAAGGGAAAGCAGAAGAAAAAAAACATCATGACAACACTGATGTTTAAGATAACAAAAGGTGAAGTAAGGGATATCAGCTGCAGTATTTCTCACTTTAGAGACCCAAGAAGATGGTATTTTTTGATGCTCATTGATTTGTGATTTAAAGGTAATACAGCATCACAGTTGAAATTAGCACACACATGAAGATAATTTTTTCTGCATATAAAATAAACTCATATACACATTGAAAGAAGTAACAAACTCACCATTTCACATTATCTTAGAAACCACTCTAATATGTTGATTTGGTGCCCAAGAAACTGTAAGAAACTATAGTCTGCCCTGACCCAGATTCCACTCCACAATATATGTTTGATCATGCTCATTTCCCAAAATGGCTTAATTATTATAGAGAAGAAGGAAGTCAACAGTTATGTTGATTGTAGACCATTTGGGATGATCACATCCTGAGCAAGCAGTCACCAATTGTAGAATGGGAGCGGGTGTGGGACACCGAGAACTACCTCAGACAAAGGGGTGTCAGAACTTAATTAACATACAGACCACAGCTGTTACAACAGGAGCAACTTCATTTACATTAAGGGTAGTAAACTGTAAGTGTATAAAAGGTTTGAGCTTAGGATGTTCGGGGTTCATTCCGACTCCGTTGAACCCAAGGTATGACATGTACTTTGTCACTGCTATGCTGCAATAAACCTCTTCATCAAGATCTTAAACGTCCTCATCACTTTTTCTTACAAAACATTAAAGTTGTTATCAGGGTTGAAAACAGTGATGTAATACTTTTGTGGAAACCATGAATAGAAATGTATAGAAAGTTCAAAAGAACAGCATTTATGTGAAATAGAAATGTTTCGTAACAATATAAATGTCTTTACTTTCACTTAAAGACTGTTGTTCAATTTGTGCTACCCTGTCAGACTTTGCTACCTCCCATTAAAACAGTTGGTAGCATAATTTGACAGTGAAAAATGCTACCTATCCGATTTTGCTTCCAGCATGATATTACTGTGGTGTGAGGCTTCATTTACGCCAACCATAAACCTAACCTTACAGTATTAAAAATACAGCGTTGGTAGCATAATCTGATAGCATTATTTGTCAGAACCGTCTTAAAACAGCCAACCATTTTATGCTGGTTTAATGTGTGTGTGTGTGTGTTTGTTTCTGTGAATTGTGGGGACTTCTATTATTTTTATACTGACCAAACAATATTTTTTTATCCCCTAACCCAACCCTAAACCTACCCCTTACAGAAAACCTGTTTGCACGGTTACACTTTTAGATAAACATCATTTACTATTTTTTTAACAATTATTTGACCGCAGGCTGGTCCCCACAATGTCAAAAATGTCAGGTTTTACTATTCTTGTGTGGACATTTGGTCCCCACAATGTAGCATAAACAAGTACACACACGTGTGTGTGTATACATACCTGGTATTCCAAATGCCCCTCAAATATAGAAATACCATTAAATTTGATCTTGTGGGCACATTTTTGGTCCCCATGTCTAAAACAGCTTAATACAAGTTTTTTGAAAATCTAAAAATGCATAAAGTCTTGTGTGAAGAGTAGGTTTAGAAGCAGGAAAGAGCAGCAGAATCATTAATTGTACTCACAAGAGAAAGTTTTTTAACGAATAATATCTTCCATATATTTCTCTGTAGTGTCAGTTAAAGGGTTAATGAAAACGTTACAACTGATATGCAAACCATCGGAAGTCGGAATTATTTTCGAGTTTCCAAGAATATGGAAACACGATGTTCCAAAAACAAATCTATAAAAAGCAATTTGACTAATGTTTGACAACTTCCGCCAAATAAATCATAGATGATGTATGCATTTTTTTTTTCTTACCATCTCTGCTGAGAAGCTATGAAAGGAGTCCAGGGTCTCTGCAGAACATTCAGTGTTTTGCAGAAGCTTGCGGTCGTGCGTACTTTCGTCAGAAGAATCTTAGAAGACATCTTTCACTTTGACCTTTACAATAAAAGTGAGATCTGAAGAATCGTAGTTTGTTTTTCTAATTCAGAAACTCGGTGCTATTGCAAACAAACAAAACACGTACCCAAACACGACCTGGCTCGCTCATACGAAAGATAAATGCTCACAACATTAAAATAATATTAACATAAGCAACCCTGAATTATTAATTAATTGCGATGGTAAATCATGAATGCGTGACTTCTTAGCAACACCAAGAGCCTGCCACCGCGATCCCAAAATTTCCAAAAGCTAATCGTTGAGCCAACAACAACTCAAGTTGCAAGACAAGCAACGGCAGCGGAATATGAACTGTAGAGGACGTAAAAACAAACGTTATCACATCAGGAAGCTGTAGTTCAGTCATGTGTTTAGCATTTATTTACGCTTTTAAACGTCTCACATTTAAACGAGAACGTTTAATACAGATGCTTGAGGCAGTTTTAACATTAAGTGACATGACATCTGACGCACAGATGCCATTGGCACATGCCACTACGCTCTGTGACACTTCCGGTTTTCAGTGGCATGTGTCACTAAAACCTGTGATACATGTCAATGGACTGCGTCTTGTGTCACTGACATTGTCGCAGTGCGTGTCGCACCTTCGGTAGTGACTGACACCTGCCGCTGGGTGCCGCTGCATAATGTAGATTGCGTGACACACGCACTTAACGGCAGAACGATATTGATTTAATTAACAGTATGTTGTATGGGATTATATTAGAGTCAAAATGATTTATAGATGCACGCACAATTATCCATGGACTGCATACATTT
>JAFVLL020040243.1:51088-116440 GCA_021397915.2 Tor tambroides | reverse complement strand
GTAAGCATAAGAAACTTTCAAAAACAACAACAAGAAAAATCAGTTACATGTACTTACTATTATAGTAACAACTAATTATGCATAATTACATGCAAGTAACCCTAAACCAAACCCTAATCCTAACCCTAACCATATAGTAAGTACATAGTTACTGTAACTATAATAGTAAGTACATGTAGCGTGCAAAAAGGACACATTAAAATAAAGTGTTACCAATAAATCTTACCAACCCCAAACTTTTGAACAGTACTGCACATAATGCTATTTGAAAAAGATGATTGGTACTCACTAGCTTGCTTGGCCTTGTCCATATACGTTACTGTGAGTTCTTCATCAATTGGGTTGTCCACAGGGCCCACCATGGGTACCATCTGTCTGTGAGACGCAAGCATGAGAGCCTCTTTTGCCCGCTCTGGAGAAACAAGTGGAGGTGGGACAGTGGGGGGTTCCTGGAAGCCACTGTCCACTTCAGCAGCTCCTGACGGACTTTGGTCAGAATTCTCAGAGGAATTTTCAGCCTGTTGCGACCATTCAGCCTGCGGGGGCTGGTAGACCACCTCTCTGCGGGCCACCCCCGGCATAACACGCTGTTCCTGAGTCCCCATTCCCTCTAGATCAGATGCAGGCCAGCTCTGTGTTTGAGGGTACATGCACACGTCCTGGGCACTCTCATAGCCGTTCATTTCCGAAGTCTCCTCCTCCTGGGGTGAGACTTGGCCAGGGCTTTTGGCAGGAGAGCTATTGGGGCTTCGTCGTCTCTGTCTACGCTGCCTCTCTTGTGACGCCACATCTGCGTCACTGTCTGTCTCACCGTAGTAAGCCTCGCTGTCTGGAGGGGACGTAAGCCACTCGAGACCACCGGTGGGGGACATGAGCGATGTTCTGTTGACACCGGACCGTTTAGAGGTAAGTGGAGGCGACAGGGCTCTCAAGGCTGCCTGGTACTCCTTATCAATACGCGGGGAGGGGGCCCGACCCAGAAGAACCACTGACTGATATGCAGCTGGGGCCCTGAATGGAAAGCACAGTGATTATCTTGAGTATAAATTTTATAGCATGACTAACAACTCCTCGTGATAATGATATCTCAGTCTGACCTTTTAATTCGCAGATGGAGGGTTCCTCTGCCACTATCAATCAGATTCATAGCCTCAGCATGAGACAGTGTTCCACAGGATACATCATTGATTGACACCAGCTCATCGGTCTCTCTGAGCCCAGCTCGACAGGCCTTACTGCGCTTTCTCACCTTCAACAGCAGGGGGAGGCAACGTCAGCACAAACTTTGTGTTGATGAGTTGCAGTAAGGGAAGATGAATAAATATCCAGCTTATTTTTACCTTTACCATTTTTACCTAATGTTTAGGGCTTTCTGTGTCACCCGCTTTTAGTTATTTTTGCTGCTTGATATATTGTCGTTATTATAAACACACTGTTTTTTACTGCACTTTGTAATTCTTCCAGTTAATGAATCAGAAGTCTCACACCTTCACAAAAAAAAAGTTTATTTCCACATTGTAAAAAGAGGTGGATATAAAGCACATACATTTCTAGCCATTATTTATTTATTTGTTTATTTATTTATTAAGATTGCTTCACTTGTGAATATCAGTTTAGTTTAGGATAGTAACTGGTTAGTATCACTCAAATTCCAAAACAATGGCTTATCATACTCTGGTTCACTGTTCATACTGTTACTTATAAGTCAGTGGGTTATCTGTATTTCTGAGTGGCAAGTGATGGTCTCACATCACAGTTGGTGGACTTTCCAGTGCTGGACAATATTATCACAGGCTATTTTCATGGGTAAAGTACATAAACCCTTGTTACACCTTAAAGGGATAGTTCACACAAAAATGAAAATTCTGTCATTAATTACTCACCCTCTTGTCGTTCCAAACCCTTCATTCATCTTCAGAACACAAATTTTTGTTTTCTTTGCGAAAAAAAAGGATTCTCGTAGCTTCATGAAATTATGGTTGAACCACTGATGTCACATGGACTACTTTAATGATGTCCTTACTACATTTCTGGGCCTTGGACATGTCAGATGCATTGCTGTCTATGTAGGCACAGAAAGCTCTCAGATTTGATCAAAAACATCTTAATTTGTGTTCCGAAAATGAACGAAGGTCTTACGGGTTTGGAACAACATGAGAGTGAGTAATTAATGACCAAATTTTCATTTTTGGGTGAACTATCCTTTAAGTATTTGCCAAGTAGGCCTATTTACAAAATAGTACCACTCTTCAGGTTCTGTCCTTGCTGGGAGTGTAACAATTTGTTAGTTTTCTCACATAAATTTTGAAATATGGCTTTTAAATTCTAAATTGTTTGTTTATTGCCATAAAACATGATTCTTTCCATTAGTGTACCATTTTTAAATATAGGATCTGGAAAATTTCATGTCTGATCTCGCTTCAGGACTGCACGAGACTTTAAAGTACACTTGTGAATCGTTCACTTCCATGCACTGACTCATTATATCCATTCAGTTTGAAAGCCTTTGACAAATGGAGGAAAAGCAATAATATATCTGAACACTCATAAGCACTCTTTCTGGTGGCTCTTGGTAGATTTATGTACAAAAAAGGTTGCTTTGTAACAAATCAGTTGAATGAATGATTCAATGACTCACTCACAAATAAGACTAATATTCATGTATTCATATTATTCATGTAACCTGGTTTTTGGATTCATACTAATTTATACCGCATACACTGCATACTCTTTGTATAACACACATTGCAATTAGGATAGTGTATATGTTAAAATAGGTAATACTAATATTCAAGTTACTATTCAAGTTACTTTTTTGCCTAAAATACATTACATAAGTGTATAAAGAACAATACTGTACTAACTAAATGGTATTTAGCAAATCATGTATTAAATTTAAATTAAATTGTCTGAATTAGCATCATTTTAGAATCAACTGAAAACCAGTTAAATGTAAATCAAATAATTTGTGTCAATCCAAAGATTAGTTAGGCCTCATCCTGTGGGTTTTGTTTTAGCATATTGAAGCTGCGGATGAAGCTACAGTATATGTTTAAAAAGGGTCGCTATGGCTTTATGCCCATCTTCAAATAACATCTCCTTGAGAGTATAGCCTTTCTGAGGTCATCTGTCAAATATGAGAGCGCTGTTCTGACACTCACTTCACCAACACTTCACTAAGCTAAAAGTCTGGCCGCATTCCTGTCTTTGTCTCCTGTATCCAAAGGCACTTTATTAATGAACTGTTTCAAGGAACTGAAATAATGTTTTCACTAGCCCAAAGCATAGATTTATATTCCCCTTTAATAGGCCTAAAGAGATTAGCTTAGCTCAGAGCAGCTCAGACTATTTTGTTTTACGTAACGTCTAATTTTAAAAAGCTTTTTGTATGTGCAAGTTGTAGACAAAAATAAATGCTATAAAGACTGTTAAAAACAACAAGCAGTGTTAATTTGCTTTTCCGTGAACACTGGTAACACAAATTTGTAATTGGAAGAAAATAGATGAAAGCCAGGCTCATTCACCTTCTTTTTATTGCCGATCAAATGGTCTGAGAATGCAAATAGGGGGAACAACATGTGCAGCTGGTGCTAGGGCAGCTGTTGCCTCTTGGCAGACCTGAACCAGGGCATGTCATGAATTCACCATGTGTTGTCCACACAGACTAAATAAAGTGCTCAACTATTGTAAAGAGTCAGTTGTCACTCAGTCTCAAAATATTTAGCTTAAAATTCAATGAGTATGTGTTTTTGACAAGTGGACTGTCTAATTTAGAACTAATATAGTAAATTAAGTTGATCTGTATCATATCAGATAAGGATTGATGAATGCATTTACATTATAAGCACTACAAGCAGGTATTATGAGGACATGCTGTACGTCTTCAGGCATTTTCAAAACATTGCCAGAGCATTTTGCTAGCTGAGCAAGTGTCACTGAGGTCGTTCTAGATGCCAGGATTAAAAGAAGCAATCAGAGATCCGGGTGGATCAGAATAGCTCAATTAAAAGTAGAGATGATCGTGGGGAAAAAAAGGCCACACTGCAAATGGAAACAGATCTGCAGAGGTGACCTTGAAATGAAAGATGAGGGGAAACTCCCTGCTACTGGACGGACATTTTTTTCCAAGCAAAAATATATTTCTCTGAATAAAAAAGTCAGGGCCATCGCTCTGTGATGGATATCTTTTCCCTCAGAACATGGAAAGAGTAGACTAGTCCGTCTCTGGCATTGCTCACCAGTCCAAAATAGCCCTTAGATCAGGGAAAATGCATTGCACACAGTTGTCACTTAACAAATGAGGGCATACTGTGCTTATAAGTAGACACTGTGGCTGTAATTCTACTCAGTCCTGAAATAACATCCTCATTTATACAGAACAGCATGAGAATGCTTCTTTGAAATATCTGGATTCCAAAGGAAGCTAAACAAAAGCTGTCAATTAGATAAGAGTGAAGAGATACACTGTGAAGCCTAGCAGGTTTATCTATGGAGCAGGAATGCTCACAGCACACAGCCAAATGCTCTTGAACAGCATTTATCAACAGATAAATTAAGTGTTCTCTGTCCTGTAGTTGAAAAATGATGTGACAGTATTATCTTATTAATGTTTGCCCGAGATATGTTGGTGCTATATCTTAATTGCATTTTTAGGCTTTGAAACATAAATATGCAATGAATACTTACTTTAAAAGGGCCCCAAAGTCTTTAACAGAAAATGTCCTCAATAACACTATACTCTTGATGGCTTATCAAGTGTTACATTCCTCAAACAAACATATCTTCTCAGATCAGACTAGGCCTTCATTAAATGCAAGAGACACTGACAAATTTAATTTAGATATTAAGTAAATAAAAAAGTAAAGAAAAGTCCATTTTTATAAATTATTTACAAGTTACATTTAAAATATTTTATATAAATAAAATGTTTTTATTAAAATAAATATATGTAAATAAATCTAAAATAGTTGTTGGATTAGACAATGTGATTTTACAATGAAATATTTCCATAAATTACATTATATATGTAATTTGTAAAATCACATTGTCTGTTTTATTGAGGACATTTTTTCTTAAATACTCATGTGGCCCATTCTAGCATGTGTGAGGATGTTTTTCATTTATCATTTTGGTATGAACTTGATAAGAACTATCTTTGGTGGCCCTTTAAACGAAATATCAGTTGTATATTTATGTTTCAAAGTCTGAAAATGCAAGATAAATGTAGCACCCACATATTTCCTAATGACATTAATTAATAAGATAATACTGTCACATCATAGTTCAGCTACTATGTAGTATGTAATATTTGTACTCATATTGCTCATACACAAAAGTCAAAGTAATTTGCAATTAGCTTTACAGACCATTCATTAAAATAATGAGACACATGATTCAGCATAACCAGGTATCCTATCCAACCGTCCCCTTACCTTTGCCACTTGGAGGGGTTTCTGGTGCTCAGCTCCTCCTTGTAATCGGAAACCCCATGGTGCACCTCCTGAAAGGGTCACCACCACCTCCTCTGCAACCATTTTTCTTACTTTGCTTGTCTCTTTTAACGTTTCTTGGTTCTTTGTTTCTTTCAATAGTCTTGTCCCATCCCTGAATGTTCAGTCCTCCTCTGTGGCCCAGACTGCCTGCAGAGCTTCTGTCAGTCCTGAGAGGCGAGCGCAGACACACACCCCATGGGCCATGAGCATGTGAATTGTGGGGCGAGCAAAAGGGGCGGGAGGAAGCAAGAACGCCTCTATCTCGCTCTTCATTGGAATGCTGGGTTGGTGGGTGGGGGTGCACGTCTAGATCCAGGACCTCCTTCCTTCATCCTGCTGGCCACACTTGTCCTGTCAATCCACAGCCACATCCAAAGGATGCTGATAGACCCTCTAAAAATAAATACCCCAGCAGTCCCACCGAGCTTTATCTGTGAATGGCCTCAAAATGAGAAGGGAGCTGTTAGAGGAGTTATTTTTGGGAGTCAGATGACACTAGACCATACTGCAAATTGAAATGAAGCTTAATGATGCTCATTAGGCATTATAAATAAATGTTTAGAAAACTGGTTATTCCTGGGGGATTCATCAGCTAAATAATTATGAGGACTTGTTAATTTGATCTTAGATATAATGTTTGAACAAAGATGTTTATGTGAAAAGAATTTATTAGAATCAGCTATGCTTTCATTTATAATTTAGATATTCTCAGTATTATTTGGACATTTATTCAGATTTGTTGTTTTTATTTTATCTTTTGCTATAGCATGATTTAATGTACAGCACATTAAAATTTTTTAGATGTTCTTAAAGGAATATTTCACTCAAAAAAACACACAAAAAAAAACACCCTCAGGCCATCCAAGACGTAGATGGGTTTGTTTCTTCACCAGAACAGATTTGGAAAAATGTAGCATTATATTACTTGCTCACCAATGGATCCTTTGCAGTGAATGGGTACCGTCAGAATGAGAGTCCAAACAGCTGATAAAAACATCACAATAGCTTTTTGACTCCAGTTAATGAGTTAGGCATTTTAACTTTAAACCTTTAAAAATTCCATCCCCTGTTGTCCTCTCACATCAAAAATTCTTTAACATATTTGTTTAGAACTGTTTTGGACTGTTTTTGATTGTAAATGGTGCTTGATCTGTGCATATTTCTCTCCTGTTTCAGTCATGACAATGAATTTTTAAGTGGAGAAAGCAATATTATGGATAGAGGACTCATAATTAAGCAGAAAGCAATGGTTTGAAGTTAAATAACATCTTGATGATGAATTTGGAGTCATCTGGATTACTTGTAGATTATTGTGATGTTTTTATCATCTGTTTGGACTCTCATTCTCATGGCACCCATTCACTGCAGAGGATCCATTGGTGGAACTGGAGAATGTAGAGAATAGACTCAGGTTCGGATGCATTGTAATTGCACATTACATATGAATTACTGTTACCAAACACACATTTCACACACTTCTCATTTCCAAAATGTGTGTTTGGTAACAGTAATTCATATGTAATGTGCAATTACAATGCAACAAAACAAAGACACTTAACTGGTGATGAATGATTTTGTATGAAGATGATGCTGGTGAGTAGGGTGTATGTCTTAAGTCTAGTGAGGAAAATAACTTATTCTTGCAGTATGTATTTTTTATTTTCTAGTTTTCACAAGTTTTAACTTTCATACAGCTATAGTGCAAAGAAAAAACAACTGAAAAAAAAGCCATGTGACAAAACTTGTAAATGAGGGTTGTGTATTTTCCATAATTGGACAATCTTTAAATTTATGGTATGTGATAACATATATAGCCTACACTGCCGTTCAAAGTTTGAGATCAGTAAGATTTTTTTTTTTTTTAAAGAAGTCTCTTATGCTCAGAAATTAAGTAAAAACAATAATATCGTGAAATATTATTACAATTTAAAATAACGGTTTTCTATTTTAATACAGCCTACTTTAAAATATATAGGCTACCGTATTCAGCAACAGACTGCTTGACATAAACTTTTTCACTAAGTAAAATATTCATAATTTAACCACTAGAGGGAGAACAGTACCCATAATCAGGGTAGGTTACAGAGAAGTTCGTATTTAGATGAGAGGGTGATGACTGTGTCAAAAACCCCATTGTTTGTGTTACTTACAGTAAGAACTGTAGATCTGAATGTAATATTTACCACAGACGTTTTCCTGTAAACAATGGTCACTATGAGAAAAATGACTTTGATGTGTCATGAATTAGAACTTGACAAATTAGGCAGATGAAATGGAAAATAATTTAAATAGGCTAATTTAAATTAATAATCTAATAGAATATGTTCCACTTTTAACTATAGGCCTATTGTATGGAATATATCGACTGGTTTCTAACTACTAGCCTACTTAAACCATTAAATATCCAGACTAACTTTTGTGTGACATAGGCTCATTCATTTATCTTATAATAATAAGACAGTTCATAGTACTAATAATCCATCACAACAGTGTTAAATTATATGAAAACTATACCGTCGCTTTTTCTAGCTAGGCTACATGCTATTGGATCATTGGTCAATTCTTAATTACCTTGATTAAAATCCATCTTACCTGGTGAATTTGTGTGTGTGTGTGTGTGTGTGTGTGTGTGGATAGCCTCATTTGTGTTCTGTTATAGGCTATTTAATCACCATGTGTTTACTGAAATCTCTATGTTTAAAAACTTGATGTCCACTTTGATTGTGTCAGTTGACAGGCTGCTCCATTTCTCACATGTTCGTCAGGTTGTTCATTAATTTTTTTTCTTTTGTCAGTGACATTAATACTGTGATCATCGTAAAAATAGCCTACACCGTTTTAATCACTGTGATATTTTAAAGGAATTTACGGTTTCCATACAAGACCTGCGGCAAATGTTCGCGAGTCGGCCCCTCCTCTGCCCCCTCTCTAAGAAATAAACCCAGTTTTACTCTATATTTGGTGTTGGTCTGATGTCTATGCTGAAGCGTAAAGGAAGAGGAGGAGGAGGAGGAGGGCACAGACCGCCGGTGTACTAGTAGAGAAGCGATAAACGCCTGTATCAACTGACTGACAAGTTAACCGAGATGGAGAAAACTTCACCCAAGCTCTTCAGTTTATGGATTTATTGTGTAATTGTATTCCTAACTGATGCTGGACTAGGTACGTCCCGTTATTTCAGTTTTCAATAAACTTGTTTTATAGCTTGTGTCTTATATAACAACTTTTTGTCTTGTCTGATCGCATTTTGATGTTTTATCATATTTTGATATATTTTCTGAACTCATGTGGTTCAAGGCGGATGAAGCCGTTTGACTCAATTCTGACTGTCATATAATTTGTTTCTACTCTTATTTTCGTCTGAACATGCTTTTTGAATTGGATTTGTTTCTTTCCCTAAAACATCAATATTATTTGCTAGGTGCACTACATGGACCCGCATTTTTCCCATGAAAAAAGACTTTGTGTTTATGAAATGATTTGTCTGATGCAAAACATCTCAATAATACTGATACACACTAATCGTTTAAATCCCCCACAAGTGGAGTTAATAAATCTAATCATATGTTAATGATTAGACATGTTTTTGTCTCTATAAACCTGCAGGCTACAAAGTAATTGCAACTGGAGATTGAAAATTAGCGTTTTTCTTTCTCTCCCAGGCTCCAACATCTGTACTTCTCGAGGAGCCAGCACATGTCAGCAGTGCCTAGCAGTGCATCCTACCTGTGCCTGGTGCTTTCAAGAGGTGTGGTGACCTACAATGTTTAATGACTGAGCTGAAACATGTTTAATTTGGATTTTATTACAGTATTAAGATTCCTGGATGGAGTCGAGAGCTGTATGATTGATAGAAAAATCAGACTTTTAATCTTAGAGGTAGTAGTATTGTTTGTGTGTTTGCACCGGTTTAGGTGGTTTATGAGGACACACATTTGTATAATGACATGGGTATGTTACAATGTGAAGGTGGTTTATGAAAGTGTTTTTGAAAATCTAAACATGCAGAAGGTTTTCTGTGAGGCGTAGGTTCAGGTTTAGGGTTGGTGTAGGAGGATAGAAAATAGAGTTTGTACACCATAAAAACCATTACGCCTATGGAGAGTCCCCATAAACCACAACTACCAACATATGTGTGTGTTAGTAAAATTATTTTTGAGTAAGTGGTATATTCCAGTGCTCAGGTGATGACTCTGTGGAGATTAATCAGGCTTGATAACACTAAAGTAGACTGACTCATCTGTGGGTCAAGGAGTTGCTTTATTTTAAGATAAAACATAATTTTTGCAGCTTTGAAGCAATTACAATTCTCCATATGGTCTACATTATCCACCAGTGTAGTGACATTTTAAAGCTGCGATAAAACTTAAGTAGTGACAGATATTTTCTTCTGTATTGTTACATACATCTATCCACCAGTTTTTGATTTGATGGAGGCAAATCTGAACGTAGTCTTGCAGGTGATTGTAAGAAAGGGATGGAGTTTTTCTGTTTCACAGAAACGAGTTATGACATTCAAAAACAAAAATTAGAGTTTACAATGAATTATTGTTACTAAATAATTAAAAATAAAAAATGCACTTAGAAAACTGTTTTTTTTTATATATATATATATATTTTCTTACCAACTTAAAGCGAATGTCTTATGGAAACAGTTTAAAGTGTTTTCAGTTCCAGTACAAGCCTCATGACCATTGTATCTTTATTAAGAGGAAGAAGGAAAAGGTATCAAGTCTTTCTTTGTTTATCTCTTTACTGTTATTCTGAAATGTCTTATCTCATAAAAATGTATAAATGAGTCATGTATTGTAGCTTTTAGATATTCAGGAAGTAAAATAAGGATTATCCTTAGCTGTGATGAAAAATCCAGTAACTGTTTTTTCTGAGTGACAAAAAAAATATTAACTCGACCATTAGCATGATTTGGGGGTCAGGACTACCTTATTTATTTGACCAATGGCAGACGAGGGGAGTGTTTTTTGCAATTTCTTTATTTAGTACCCTATACCAGTATAACTGTCTGCCAAATGTTTATCAGGATTTTGGACAAAATGTACCTGGTTCCTCCCGATGTGACCTGAAGAAGAACCTCATAGAGGCAGGATGCAAGAGAGGGGCTCTAGAGTATCCCACCAGCAAAATGCATGTGACAGAGAACAAAGATCTCAGCGACAAGGCCTCGGGATCCACCACCGACGTCACCCAGATCCAACCTCAGAGCATGCACATCTCTCTTAGACCTGGTGAGTTCATCAACCCATAAACAAGTGACCATGTGTTCCTCCATTAGTCCAAATTGTTACTCTGGCATCCCACAGATGATTCCCAGGTCTTCACACTGAAAGTCCGTCAGGTTGAGGACTACCCTGTGGACTTGTATTATCTGATGGACTTGTCCTACTCCATGAATGACGACTTGTCTCAGCTGCGAAAGCTGGGGCGAGGCCTGGCTGAAGAGATGAGTAAAACCACCAGCAATCTACGTATGGGATTTGGGGCTTTCGTGGATAAACCTGTGTCCCCGTACATGTACATCTCACCTCAAGAAGCCGTGTTAAATCCCTGTTACTCGTGAGTGATGACATGTATTTACACGCTGAACATAAACATTACAGATGATGGGTGTTTATTTCAGACTTGTAATTGGGCAGTGTACTTGTTGGCTGACATAATCTGATATTACATCTTTAGACACACTGCTATTATGGTTAAAGTGTCTCCATTTGCTGAGTTACATGCAAAATAAGTATTATTCTGTAAGCTGTTTTCTAAAGCTTGAATGCTGAGACTCATTTGTGCCAGCAAATGTGAATAACTTTCTCACCGTTAATGTTCTTTTCTGATCCTTCTGCATCTTACTACATTATCTCCCATAGGATCCCATACAAATGCCAGCCTCAGTTTGGCTACAGACACGTTCTGTCTCTGACGGAGGAGGTCAGCCGCTTTACAGAGGAAGTGAAGAAACAGAAGGTGTCTCGGAACAGGGACGCCCCAGAGGGAGGCTTTGATGCCATTATACAGGCAGCCGTGTGCAAGGTTGAACTCTCTAAACAAGCGAAAAGAATTACGGAGAACTTTACAATACTAAGTAGCTTAGCCCAAAATAAGCATTCTTATTTGACCACATTTTCTTTCTCCCAGGAGAAAATTGGTTGGAGACCAGGTGCATCTCACTTACTGGTTTTCACCACAGATGCCAAGACACACGTGGCACTCGATGGGCGCCTGGCGGGCATTGTACGACCCAATGACGGCCAATGTTATGTGGGAACAGATAACGTCTACAATATGTCTACAACTATGGTATTCTGCTGATTTTTAGACTTTTTAGTTAGGATGTAACAGTGCACCCCGAGCCAGGTGTTTTATTTGTGACGATTCAAATCGGTTGAGGTGTTAAACGAATCGCAATACAGTTGGGAGTGAGAGTTCATTTGAATTTATCTCTGAGGAGAACTGACTGTCGTTAGAAAAGTTTTGATGGTATTTTCTTTTCATCTTGCCTCTAATGCATATTGTAGTGTTCATAAGCACAGCGCTGCTTTGTTTACAGCTGTTATCAAGGAAATGTATCGCTGCTGTTCCATAAGCGCCACCTGCTGTCAGAGAGTGAATTTGCATTCTCATTCAGCCCGTCTGCTGGTTTTGTTTCGTGCAAATGTTTTATGTAGTGTAGTTTGACAAAGCCAAAGTCAGAGCATTCTGTTTTTGTTTCAAATTTCGAAATTATACAAACTAATTTAAATGAAAAAACACTCATGGTGCATGTATGCAGCATCTTTGTTTGGATTATGATTAATATACAGTGGTTGCCTATTATTTTAAATGGAAAGAGCACAGGGAAAGCCAAAGGGCCAGATTTAATAAAAAAGGCAAATTAGCATTAGCGCACAATTCCATAAAAGCGCCGATGGGAGGGGTAAATTCTGCATGTGATTTACTGACAATGCGCACAATAAAGAACACAGACGCAGCCAGACCATTTCCATAATGACCAGTGCAATCTACCAAGAGCAGCGCAAATTACCGTCTGCTTTAAGACATGCTTTTTTTGGGTGTTAAATAATGGCACAAATACCAGTAATTTGACAAGCGCAAACGTTAGTAAATCGCGTTGCGTTATTCATTTTAATACTCTCCTCCCATAAATTTTGCGTCTGAAAAGGGGAACAAATGCATATTCAATAAGGTCAGGCGCAAAATTAACTGTGTCCACGCCTTTTCAGTGTTAATTCTTCACTGCGCGTCTTTAGTAAATCCTGACAGTACTATTTTAATGCCAAAAGATGGTTTGCGCTGACGCAAGCTGTTAGTAAATCTGGCCCTTAGTTTGTTTATATGAAGAGCTTTCTTTAATTTGTATTGTTTATTTATTTGATATGAGGTTTGTTTTAAAATTCAAATTTAGTTTTGTTATTTGACATATTTCAATTTTACAAAGAAATGTGCAGCATTTTCTCCAAGCAATAATAAAAGGACATCATTTCATTTAGAATTTGTCTTAAATCTCATTTTGTTAAAAACAAATTGTGAGAAAATCATATTGTGAAATTAATATTGTGAATCATATCGCATCAAGAGTTGAGTGAATCATTACATCCCTACTTTTTAGTCAATTTTGAGTGAAACATATAGACAAAACGCTCACTTTGATAGGGTATCTAGTATTAGACACAGTGTACAGCATATGAAACCTGCTAAATCAAGTTTATATTACTTTTATTAATGCATACTAATGGACTAATGTTTTTTCAGGACTACCCATCCCTGGCATTAATCACAGAGAAAATGTCAGAGAACAATATAAATCTCATCTTTGCTGTGACTAGCCATGTGGAATCACTCTATAAGGTAAGAAGGGTATTGTTATCATAATGTTAATGTTATGATAATGTTATCATAAATCAGTATGGCAAATGTCTAATATGATTTTTAAGAGCACTTTCAAAGATTTATCCTTCTTTTGCTCTCTTTATCCATTGTAGAACTATAGTGAGCTGATCCCTGGCACTGCAGTGGGCACGTTGTCTGAGGACTCTCATAACGTCATCCAGCTGATCCAGGATGCATATGCTGTAATGTCTCTTTTTATATTTACCAAAAGGAAATTCTGAGTTCAATACAACTTCTTTGAGTTTAATTTAAAGTTTTTCTCATGGTTAAATTGGTTGTGCAGATTCGCCAAAGTGACCAACAGGAAGCTGCTATTTTTGATAGTAACTTCTTTAAGAGCTGTGGTTCATACTATACATCTCTGTCATACATCTCTATGCATTGCTATTGAAAATGGACAATGGACTTAAATGCCTGTGATTTTTTCTTCCAAAAATAAGTTAGAATGATTTTCTGTGGTGATCTACATATGCTAACAATAGAGCTGAACTTGTGTTGAACCTGTAACATTCCTTTAAAAGACTTTACTCCATTGTCTGTGTTCACTGATCTATTGTTTGCTGTTGTGTTTGTGTGTTTGTGTAACAGAAACTGCGTTCTAAGGTTGAGCTGGAGCTCTTGAATGTCCCGGAAGAGCTAAGTCTAACATTTAATGCCACATGTCTCAATGGAGAGGTCATCCCTGGGCTAAGATCCTGCTCTGGCCTCAAAAGAGGAGATACCGTCAGTATCCTCTTCTCTCTCTTTATCTCTTTCTGTCCATCTGTCTAATATTCGAATCTCATGTTGTTAACTCTAAAATTCCTGGTATAACTCAACCAAACCACTTATCCCAAAACTCTCCTATGGTCAGTTCGGTCACTTCCTTCGTTTCAGTCATATACCCACTCTGATGACATATTCCACAAGAGGAGGAGCACAGGAAGTGTCCTCTCTAATGTGCAATCATCAGCCTTCTTCGATAAATGAGTTGCATGAAATGTTGTGGTTTCACTCCCTTCCTTATAAATGGTTAACTGTAAAAACTTATACACATTCAGGACAAGTGGGTGTAACTGTGTATGTGAGTGTGTCTCGGCATCAGACTCGCCTGTTTCCTGTTCTTCTGTGCTGCTCTGACTCACACCACCCAGCCTTCAGTTCAAACTGTCTGTCAGTCCAACACAATCACATGTTAGGCAGCCTACACTCATACTGTCAGCAATGGAATAACACTCACATACAGTATGTCATGTACATAATGACTAAACATCTACATAAGAAATATAAAACTAAACAAATATTATTTTATTTTCAATTATTATATTATATTATATGTGACCATGGACCACAAAACCAGTCATAAGGGTCAATTTTGAGATTTATACATCTGAATAAATAAGCTTTCCATTGATGTATGGTTTATTAGGATAGGACAATATTTGGCCGAACTATTTGAAAATGTGGAATCTGAGGGTGCAAAAAAAAAAAAAAAATACTGAGAAAATCTCCTTTAAAGTTGTCCAAATGAAGTTCTTAGCAATGTATATCACTAATCAAAAATTAAGTTTTGATATATTTACGGTAGGAAATTTATAATATATCTTCATGGAACATGATCTTAATATTATATCCTAATGGTTTTTGTCATAAAAGAAAAATCAATAATTTTGACCCATGCAATGTATTTTTGACTATTGCTACAAATACTGTATACCCATGCGACTTATGAATGGTTTTGTGGTGCAGGGTCATATACACTGACCAAAATTCTAAACGCAACACTTTTGTTTTTGCCCCCATTTTTCATGAGCTTAACTCAAAGATCTAAGACTTTTTCTATGTACACAAAAGACCTATTTCTCTCAAATATTGTTCACAAATCTGTCTAAATCTGTGTTAGTGAGCACTTCTCCTTTGCCGAGATAATCCATCCACCTCACAGGTGTGGCATATCAAGATGCTGATTAGACAGCATGATTATTCCACAGGTGTGCCTTTAGGCTGGCCACAATAAAAGGCCACTCTAAAATGTGCAGTTTTACTGTATTGGGGGGGGGGGGTCCGAAAACCAGTCAGTATCTAGTGTGACCACCATTTTCCTCACGCAGTGCAACACATCTCCTTCGCATAGAGTTGATCAGGTTGTCCACTCTTCAATGGCTGTGTGAAGTTGCTGGATATTGGCAGGAACTGGAACATGCTGTCGTATACGCCGATCCAGAGCATCCCAAACATGCTCAATGGGTGACATGTCCGGTGAGTATGCTGGCCATGCAAGAACTGGGATGTTTTCAGCTTCCAGGAATTGTGTACAGATCCTTGCAACATGGGGCCGTGCATTATCTTGCTGCAACATGAGGTGATGGTCGTGGATGAATGGCACAACAATGGGCCTCAGGATCTCGTCACAGTATCTCTGTGCATTCAAAATGCCATTGATAAAATGCACCTGTGTTCGTTGTCCATAACATACGCCTTCCCATACCATAACCCCACCGCCACCATGGGCCACTCGATCCACAACGTTGACATCAGCAAACCACTCACCCACACGATGCCATACACGCTGTCTGCCATCTGCCCTGTACAGTGAAAACCGGGATTCATCCGTGAAGAGAACACCTCTCCAAAGTGCCAGACGCCATCGAATGTGAGCATTTGCCCACTCAAGTCGGTTACGACGACGAACTGCAGTCAGGTCGAGACCCCGATGAGGAAGACGAGCATGCAGATGAGCAGATTTCTGACAGTTTATGCAGAAATTCTTTGGTTATGCAAACCGATTGTTGCAGCAGCTGTCCGGGTGGCTGGTCTCAGATGATCTTGGAGGTGAAGATGCTGGATGTGGAGGTCCTGGGCTGGTATGGTTGCACGTGGTCTGCGGTTGTGAGGCCAGTTGGATGTACTGCCAAATTCTCTGAAACGCCTTTGGAGATGGCTTATCGTAGAGAAATGAAAATTCAGTTCACGGGCAATAGCTCTGGTGGTCATTCCTGCAGTCAGCATGCCAGTTGCACGCTTCCTCAAAACTTGTGACATCTGTGGCATTGTGCTGTGTGATAAAACTGCACATTTTAGAGTGGCATTTTATTGTGGCCAGCCTAAGGAACACCTCTGCAATAATCATGCTGTCTAATCAGCATCTTGATATGCCACACCTATGAGGTGGATGGATTATCTCGGCAAAGGACAAGTGCTCACTAACAGATTTGTGAACAATATTTGAGAGAAATAGGCCTTTTGTGTACATAGAAAAAGTCTTAGATCTTTGAGTTCAGCTCATGAAAAATGGGGGCAAAAACAAAAGTGTTGTGTTTATAATTTTGGTCAGTGTATTATATTATATTATATTATATTATATTATATATTTACTGTATTATATTTTTCACTTACAAAAATCAAATCTTCAAGTGAATTACAATAAAAACATTACATTGCTGTGACAGACCAGTAAAGTATTGATTTGACATTATTAGAAAATATATTTTATTTTATTAATAATAATATTTCATTTATTCATATTTTTAATATTCAAATATTTGTTTTATTTGAATTGTATTGAATATAGCCTACACTACCATTCAGTGGTTAGGGTCAGTTAGATTTTATAATATTTTGAAAGAAGTCTCTTACCAAGGCTGCATTTATTTGATCTAAAATACAGTAATATTTTAAAAATATCTCATATTTAATATTTACAGTTCAAAATACCTATTTTCTATTTTTAAATATTTTAAAGTTTTATTTATTTCTGTGATTTTACCAGCCATTACTCCAGTCTTCAGTCTCACATAATCCTTTAGAAATCAGTCTAACATGCTGATTTAGAACTCAAGAAATATTTATTATTATTATCAATGTTAAAAACAAACTTAATGTGCTACTTAATATTGTTGTGGAAACTAAAATAATTTTTGTCACCTTTGATCAATTTACTGTATCCTTGCTGATTAAAAGTACTAATTTTCTTAAAAAATGAACATCTGACTCCAAAGCCTATTATGTTCCTACAGTACAACATTGTAATGTACTGTATAATAATTCATGTCTGTGAACACCTGTGCTTTGTAACAACTCCACACTCCCTCAATCCCATCTTCCCAGGTGTCCTTCAGTGTAGAAGCTCGGGCCAGAGGCTGTCCTAAAGAGAAGCGCAAGACCTTCACCATCAAACCGGTGGGCTTCAAAGACACTTTGCAGATCACAGTCAACTTCGAGTGTGAGTGTAAATGCCAAGCTAAGGCAGAGCCGGACAGTCCCATTTGTCATCACGGCAATGGCACCTACGAGTGTGGGATCTGCCTGTGCAACCCAGGACGATTGGGTCCCAGGTGTGAGTGTGCAGAGGGGGACTACAGCCCCACCGAGCAGGACGCCTGCACTGGGCCAGACAAAGTGGTCTGCAGCGGCCGTGGAGACTGTGTGTGTGGCCAGTGCGTGTGCCACAATAATGATTTCGGCAAAGTGTGGGGGAAGAGGTGTGAGTGTGACGATTTCAGCTGCCTGCGGTACAAAGGAGAGCTCTGCTCAGGTAAGAGAAGATTTGGGGAGTTTTATTATTAGACTGTTGGATGTGACATTAACAGTGACACCAGGAAGTGTTTTTGCACACTTTTAAACTAAATGTGTAAATGTATTTGAATCAGATGCAAAATGTCAAACCCTGTGGCATATGCACACAAATGTGGGGGAAGTAACCTTTTTTTCTAGGTTTAGGAACTGAAAACATGATTTTAAAAAAATCCACAGTTGAACGATGTTCTCATATGGGAACAAATTATTCATATGAGTCATTTTTTTAGTGAATCGTAAACATACAGTGCAACCAGTGTAGTCTGATTCCCGAACAAATTCTAATGAGTTGGTTCTTTTTAGTGAAACAGAAACATACAGCACTGCCAATGTTGTCTGATTCCCGAATTAATGACTTTTATGAGTCAGATATTTTTAAGTGAATCAAAAAGTACAACCAGTGTGGTCGAATTCCTGAACAAATGATTATTATGAGTTGATTTGTTTCAGTAAATCAAAACCATACAGTGAAAACAGTGTAGTGTGATTCCTGAACAAATGATTTTTATTAGCTGTTTCTTTTTTGTGAATCAAAAACATACAGTACAATCATTGTAATCTGATTCCCGAACAAGTTAGTCTGAATCAAAACCATACAGTGCAACCAGTGTAGTAAGATTCCTGAATAAATGATTCTTTTGAGTCTGAATTTTTAGTGAATCAAAACCATACAGTGTAACCAGTATCAGTGGTGTGCACAGACCTCCGGAGGGGCAGGGGACAAGCAATGTTACGAGGGCACAATCGCGGTCTTGGGGGGGTGGGAGGTTCTTGGGGTCGAGCCCCCCTGCCCCAGCTCCCCCCCTCCCCTGTGCACGCCACTGACCGGTGTAGTCTAATTCCCAAACAAATTATTCTTTTGAGTCTGATCTTTTTTAGTGAATCAAAACCATACAGTGCAACCAGAGCAGTCAGATTCCCGAACAAATGATTCTTTTGAGTCTGATCTTTTTAGTGAATCAGAACCATACAGTGCAACCAATGTAGTCTGATTCCTGAACAAATGATTCTTTTGAGTCTGATCTTTTTAGTGAATCAGAACCATACAGTGCAACCAATGTAGTCTGATTCCTGAACAAATGATTCTTTTGAGTCTGATCTTTTTAGTGAAACAAAACCACACAGTGCAGCCAATGTATTTAGATTCTTGAACAAATGATTCTTTTGAGTGTGATCTTTTTAGTGAATTAAAACTATACAATGCAACCAATGTATAGTCAGATTCCCGAACTAATGATTTTTTTGAGTCTGATCTTTTTAGTGATATATATATATATATATATATATATATACACACACACACACACACACACACACACACATATATATATATATATATATATACACATACATATATGTATATATATTAGTGCTGTCAAACGATTAATCGCGATTAATCGTTTGACAGCACTAATATATATATATATATATATATATATATAAAAAGTGGTTCATCATATGTCTGGCATCCAGAAAGTGTCTGAATTTTTTTTATTTTTTTTTTATTTTGCACCATATATACCCTGCGTTCCATTCGGAAGGGCTCATCCCTATGCCCTAATGGTTTACCCTCCGGAGTGAGAGTTTCGAAGGGTTGAAGGGTGTAGGGGACCAAACAACTGTTTCTTGAAGTGCCCTTCTGCATCATCATCCCGCGCCCATATGGAGGCGCTGTCATCATGCAAAGAATCTGCGCAAAGGATCACGAAGTGTCCATCAGTTGTACCCTTTGAAATTTTTCATTCCGAAGGGCCCTTTGAAGTGGCTAGTTTTGAGCACTTTGGTTTGGCACGACCCTTCAATATGGCGGCCATAATTGTTTTCACTCCGAAGTGCCCTTCGGAGGGCGATATATCCCATTTGGAATGCACCGATATTTTGTTTTACATTATAAAATAATACAAATGTCTTTTTGCAGAAACATTTGCTTGAATAGCACATCATAATGCCGCTTGGTTTAATATTTTGTTATATAATGCAAAGACTCTTACACATTTTTAAGGAGACTTAAGGGTCTAAATATACTTTAGGGCCCCTGCATCCCAGCCTTGACTAACTCACGACGAGCAGGATATTTTAGATAAAGTCTGTTTTTTCACAGCCTATTATTTTGTACAAAAGTCTTTCTTTACAAGCAAGATTCCCTGTTCCCTGCCTCACATCACCTCAAAGGAATTACAATAACACTAAAACGTCTCCTGCGTTAGTCGAAGAACGAGCTCCTCTTATAAATAAACAGGCTCTGTGGGACTTGGCAGGCTAAACCATGTGTTGACCTATTCGAGACATGTGTTTGTTCTTTAGACGAGGTGCTGAAGTTCCACTGGGGCGCGTTTGAGTTGGAATGGCCAAAGAGTTTATGTAAAAAAGACCAAATGCTATAGTGCACCTCTTGAAGTTGTGTACCTCTTGGAAGGGGGTTGGTTTCTCACTTAAACAGAACCAGATCTCTGTATTCATGATTCCAAAAGATTTCAACCTCCGCTCTAACAAACTGAACATTTTTGTAGATCTACATGAAGTTTCTTATAGCAGACTCCCAGAGGTCCAGCGTAATCCAGAAAATGCCTTTCTGCATTGTCACACACTGATGATGTCATTGAACCAAAAATAGCCCAGTGAGGGAGTAAAGTGGTGTTTAGGCTGATGTGAAGAAAGAGTTTGTATTGTTTTCTGTGGGAAGAATAATTACACACTAGACAATGTTATTTCTTACATTTGGTTAGCCATTGTTGTATTTCCCTGTGGTTTTGTTTTTGATTTAGCTGCATCATTGTTGTATTTTCAGACAAGATCCCAAATCACTCATAAACACTGTTTTGCTAAGGAATAAAGCACTGTAATCTCCTAAGCAAACATGCACACTGCCGCAAATGTGTTTATAATTATAACTGTAAATCACGCATGTAATAGAGCTCAGCATTCCGCCATTGAACGTCAAGTGAAATATATTAGGACTATCATATCAGTTCTGTCACATTCCTCACATTCACCAGGACCAGATGTCCATTTTTAGAAATCTCTGTAATTAAAAATGAAAGATGGAGCTGTTTGACAACAGTTGAGCATGATTGCCAGTGGGGAATTTCATTTGTGGAACATGGAAAGCCTCAGCATAATATTTGGAAACCAGTCTTTTTTTTTTCCATGCATGAGTGGAATGTACAACTCCTTACATGAGGCACTTTTATGGGCTCAAGTTCAAACTAACCTTATTACATTATGATATTCATCATGGAAAGCTTTCTTTCAAGGGTTAAACAAGCAAATAAATGGTCTTCTAAATTCTACAGTCATGTGGAGTCTGCTCACTCATTCCTGTCTTTGTGTAATTTTTCCCTACATGGCTCATTCCAGGTCATGGCACTTGTTCCTGCGGGTTTTGCCAGTGTGATCCAGACTGGAAGGGGGAGAACTGCAACTGTTCTACTCGTACAGACACCTGTATGTCCAGTTTGGGGCTGTTGTGCAGCGGTCGTGGTCAGTGTGTGTGTGGGAGCTGTGAATGCACTCAGCCCGGGGCCTACGGCTCCACCTGTGACAAATGCCCCACCTGCCCTGATGCATGTACCTTGAAGAAGTAAGCGTAATTCCTATATTAAGCATTAAAAAAATGTTCAGAATCGCATACTACCAAATTCTACTGCACATTTTCTATATGCATAGAATACCGAGATGACCTAGTAGTACATTTTCCAAAATGTGCATTTTCCGAATGTTCAGTTTGGCCTTTCATTGCTTGAACAGAGTGTTTTAACTGTGATTCACTTGTATTTCTTGACCCATTATTTGATCTGACTGCCAAAAATGTGCAAAATAATTATTTGTATTTCTAACTGGATGGCAATAGTTGAATTCAGCATTCGATATGATGTGGTCGTGTGACCACAATGTAGCATACTACTCTTTGAAATGTTTATTGACGTTCTGATTCACATGCAGTTTTTTAAAAATATATTACGGAAGTATACGGCTTATACTACACAGTATTCAGTAAGTAGTAAACTTTACCCTAGTAAAAAAGGAATATTTTAAAAATACATTTATTTCATACTAAGTATAGTTCAAATACAGATTATAATTCAGCTTTATTTGGAGTACTACTTGTGCACAATGCACATTTCTTAATATTAAGCCTGAAATGTGTTTTAATGTCACTATTGATTAGGATCGTATGATTTTCGAATAATATCGATCTTTAAATGCAAGATATTTAAAGTGTACCTGAAGTATACCTGCAATAGTTCCACTTTAGCACAATCAATTATACTTCAGTATATCTTTAGTTTGACTTCAGCACTACTTCCACACAATTAAAGTGCATTAAGTACAAAATGAGTTGCTCCAATTTAGTAGACTTTAAGTATACCAGTTTAAGATACTAAAAGTACAATTGCAGGGTATTTTTATTATGTAAATATATATGTAAATGTATTTGTAGGATACTTAGCATGAAATAAATGTATTTCACATACATTTTAGTATATTTATTTTTCACTAGGGTATACTGTACAGTATTCAGTAAGCAGTCTTTTTTCTCTCTCTCTCTCTCTCTCTCTCTCTAGGGACTGTGTAGAGTGTAAGCACTTTAAGAGAGGGAAACTGTTTGATGATGACACCTGCACTCGAATCTGCAGAGATGAAATCAGACTGGTGGATGATTTGGGTACCATTATCACTATCATTTTATTTAATTTAATTTTATCTATAGCATTCCAGCTTTTTCTGTAGGCTTCTTTTGTAACCCTCTGTTACCCTTCAGTTTTCCATGATAAGAATGCAGTGAATTGCACCTATAAGGATGAGGACGACTGTGTGCAAAGGTTTCAGTACTTTGAGGACAACAGTGGCAAATCCATTTTGTCTTTGGTCAAAGAGCCAGGTAACATCCTGTTAATGCTCTCTTTGCTGAAAAATTGTTGCGTTTACTGTGTTTCAGATGCTGGTATTCATCTTTGTACAAAGATTGTTTGAGAAAACTAAAGGGAAGTATATAATTTAGAGAATTAGTGTTTATTTTATTTTTATTCAGGGCATTTCTGGGTAATAGAGATTCGAGAGTATAGGAGTTTCTAGGTGTTTGCGTAAGCGTATGGAAGTGTAGGTGTGTGTGCAGTGTGTGACGGCTGTAAATTCAGGAGCCCGCAGTGAGACTCTGCTGCTCTGCTTTAATGGACACACATGTGGAACATAGGCTCTATTAGTGGCACACACATCCCCAGAACCCAGGGAGCACCCCACCTTGTAAAAACACACAGCAATAAACAACATCCAAGCTACTGAAGAACCCGCTGACACAGTGTAATTCCTACTGGGATTGGAATGGTTCAGACAGGAAGCAAAGAGACAGACACAAGACTATAGAGAATCGAGCCTATAGTATATTATAGGTTTTTTTTTTTTTTTACTTTTATTCAGCAAGGACGTATTAAATTGATCAAAAGTGACAGTAAGTCATTTAATGTGTTTCGAAAGATTTCTATTTCAAATATATGCTGTTCTTTTGAACTTTCTATTCATCATAAATTACATTTTAAAACAGAAGCAGCTTAAAATAGAAGCATCTTTCACCTACTGCACATTTCCTTTTCCTGTGTTATAGACTGCCCTAAAGGCCCTGATATCTTGGTGGTGCTTCTGTCAGTAGCTGGTGCCATTTTGTTCTTGGGTCTGGCCGCCCTGCTTATCTGGAAACTGCTTATCACCATCCATGATCGGCGTGAATTTGCTAAGTTCGAGGAGGAGCGGGCACGTGCCAAGTGGGAAACGGTTAGTGAAGTGCAAAAGTACACACAAGTTCCACTATATGCATACTGCATACATTTCAAGCAGAAGCTAACTGATCAAAGACCTCAGGATACATAACCAAACACATTTACACTCCTCTGTTTAATGTAAAAAGCTCAAATTACTGTGTTTAAGTAGCTTGGTGAACTATAGATGTTGGCAGGATGATTTTACTGTTTCAGTGGCATGCTGTTTTTCCCTTCAGAACAAAGAAAAAGCCTCCGTACCCCTAGGCAAGTTTTGTTTTAAATTATCCGATGCTAATTAGGCTTTCCCCGTGAGATCTCGAGCCACATGTAAACTCGCTGATCCCCTCTGGTCAATACTGAGTTGCCTACTTCAACTTTTATGTTGAAATATGTGTCATTTGATTCATGTTTAAAGTAACAGTTCACCCAAAAATGAAAATTTGCTGAAAATTTACTCACCCTCAGGCCATCCAAGATGATTCTGTTTTTTCATCAGAACAGATTTGGAGAAATTTAGCATCGCTTGCTCACCAATGGATCCTCTGCAGTGAATGGGTGCCGTCAGAATGAGTGAGCTGATAAAAACATCACAGTAATCTGCAAGTAATCCCCACGACTCCAGTCCATCAGTTAATGTCTTGTGAAGCAAAAAACTGTTGGTAATAAATCCATTATTAAGACGTTTTAACTTCAAACTACTGCTTCCAGCTAAAATACAAGTCCTCTATCCATAATATTTTTTTTTCTCCAGTGAAAAGTCATCTTGTCTGAATCAGGAGGGAAATATGCACAGATCAAGCACCATTTACAAGCAAAACCAGTCCAAAATAGTTCTAAACAAAGATGTTGGTGGATTTTGATGTGAGAGAACAACAGGGGATGGACTCTTTCACTGGACAAAGCGTTGTTATTGTATTTTGTCCAGAAGCGATGGAAAATTAAAAACGCCTCAATGATGGTTTTGTCATTTAAAAACATGCAACTTTTTCACAAGCCATTAATTAATAGACTAGTCGTGTGGATTACTGTGATGTTTTTATCAGCTGTTTGGACTCTCATTCTGACAGCACCCATTCACTGCAGAGGAAGGTTGAGGCTAGAAAACCATAGTGGTCAAATTTAGACTATGTGAATGCATACTGAATGATAACTTAATTTTTATTCTCATAGGGCCACAACCCCCTCTACAAAGGTGCCACATCAACATTCACAAACATCACATATCGAGGCAAGGACTGACCGCAGAGAGCAGAGGAAGAATTGGACATCGCTAACAGACAGTGTTCATATTTGAAAAGATTTAAAAGTATTAATGTTTTTGTAAAATTGAATATGCAAATTGAACACGATCAGGAAGGGTTGTACATATTTTGTTGTTGTACATATGTAAAGTCGAAAATGGCATAATCCCTCTGTGGAAGTCTTTCTGTCTGTCACTGGATGAATGTTAATCTTTACATTTGCTTCCTACATGACTGTATTTGTCAGCAGCACCGTGCCTGGAGAGATAGCTTCCCACTGTAGTGACACACGTCAAGCCATTTCCTCCCTCTCCCAGCTCCGTCACTCTGTGCAGTGTCAGATATGAATGATAAAAAGCCTGAGCAATCTTTCCAACTACTGATGGCCTGTGGTAACACTGAATCCCTCATCATGAGCAAGAAATGTTCTTAATATAAGCTGTTCTCTTCGCTGTGGTTATAGCTTTATTAATATTATGCAACTACTAGTGGTAGCTTTATCACTCTGGCCTTTAGTACACAATTTTGGTAGGGTTCACAAATCCAAGTGCTGTATAAAAATGTGCTAGAGTTGTCTGGAGCCATAATTTTTCACTAAATTTACGCCTCATTTTTATTATTTGTGTTTCAGAATGACCTTAAAAGCCAAAAAGTCCTTCTCAGCTCAAGTGCAGAAAATAACAGTGCCCTCCAATGGGAAATATATGAACGGCTGGATTTTGTGTTTTGTTGCTGTCAAACTCATACCATTTTAGTATGTGTTAATTAAATAGTTAGACAGGAATAACGAAATATGTCAAATTATTTCCTGAAAAAAAAAAAACATTTAGCCTAAGTGAAATATCATTACCTGTCCTAATATCTAGATCGATGCCACGCACTTAAATCTTAGTAGCCTATCAATAAAACATAATATACTTATCACTGTTTTTTCCATGCTAATTTTAGTAGAGTATATTATTATGTTATTACAAATAATTTCATTGTTTGTATTTGGGGTAAATAAAGGCCTGTTTTTTTCCATTACATTCCATATCACTTCTATGGGTCTAATAATCTGGTTTAATTTACATGTATCGGACTAATTCTATATTTAATTTTGTTTGCTGCGTGAAGGCATGTAGTGTTTCTGTGGATGTGATTCTGTTATATGTATTGAACTACAGCGCCACCTACTGGATTAATGTTACAACCACAGTTGTAATGATTTTGTTTTGTTTTCATCAAAGGGAAAGGGGGAAAGGGAAGGGGTGTGTGGCCAAGTATGGTGACCCATACTTGAAATTTGTCCTCTGCATTTAACCCATCCAACAAAAAAATCCATAGGTAATTATTATGTGAATTTTTACGTGCAGCAAATAATTTACTATAGGGAATTTACATTTACTATACATCCTCAGTATATTTTGTAAGGACATTTTCTGAAATCTGACTCTCAGATTAAGTTGTTTAAATATTTTATGTTATTATTATATTGCTATGTTGAATACAAGCAAAGTGGGAGAGTTGGTAAATCCGAAATACTTTGCCACGCCAGTTATCAAAAAGTGGGTCACTGCTAATCTTAAATCACATATTCTTATGTCCGTATTGTTTTAGGCCATATAAGTAAGTGTATGATAAATTTAGTCAATTGGATCATTAAATTATTAGAAAGTGTCCCACTTTACCTGTATTTACTTAAAGTTTCAGCCATAAATATTTATTTTTAAATAACATTTCAGCCCTAAATAAATAAAATGTTTTTTTATTATTTTTAACCAACTTTTCATGACATATCAATATATTTGTTGCTATTTTAACTAACAGTTAAGCCCTAAATAAATAAATAAAAAGTAACATATTTGTTACGTTATTTTCGTACCGTAAGAGGCGTCGCCAGGATCAGTTTACGCGACACACAAACGTCATTGGGGAGAGAGAGAGAGAGAGAGAGAGAGAGAGAGGATGCTGGAACACTGAAGGCTGTGGCAGGATCACAGTCAGTCCTACTATCAGCGTTAAAGATCCTGGAAATGTGCAGGTGAGTTCATGAATTCACATCTTAACGCATGATGCAGATCTTTAAACATCACTGATGATAACACCAGTCACAGATTTACTGCTATAGATAATAAGACAACACCCTGCCTGCGCTCCATCAACATCATCTGAGGGAAAAAAAGATAACATTTCACACCCACTATAGCCAAAAGCATGCATTTCGGCATCATTTTATTATCATTGTCATATCTATTCGTGTCAATTCAAAGCGCATCATCAGTGTTGTTGTTAGCCGGCTAATGTCAGTTAGCTCCATAGACTGTAGGTTAGCTCTTGGCTAGCTAATGTATCGCTGTAGTGAAAATTGAAGGGTTATGGTGGTGTTTGGATAGAAATATGTCAGACGTGATGTTTCTGGTTCTCGATACTTGTGTTGGCAGTAGATATGATTAAACAGGAGATGTATTTATCGTAGTTGTTAGACAGACAGTGTAAATACGCCTGTCATGTAGTGCTGTTTGGCTGAGCACATCAGCTCATTAAAAGTTTATAATTCCCATTATGGTGATTGCAAATCAATATTTAATACTGTATATTAAGGCTGTATATTTGAAGGTTTACTAGTTTCCAACTTTGTCCTTACTATAGCAGCAGCTATAGTTTAGATATATTTGAGCTATAATTTTACATATTTTATATATAAGGTTATTTATGTACATATATTCTTTTTTCCTAATTAGCACTATTAAAACATCTTTCCACCTTTCTTTATTTCTCCTTTTTGTGAACACCTATAATTTCTCTGAGGATGCTTCATTTATTATTAATTTCCCATTCCTTTGCGAATCAGATGTGTTTTAGCAGAATGTAAATATAGATTTGAAGAGGTTTCATTAGGTGTTGACAGTTTTTCACACATAAAATTTATAGCCAGCCTCTTTTCAGTAAAAAAAAAAGGAGGAAATGGCATGAATATTTTAAGTAAAACAGATTTGAAGTATTTTATTAAGAGGATACCTGATTAACTTTGAAAAGCGATGAAAAATAATTAGTAAGAAAGAATGAACTAAATAAGGAAAGAGAAAGAAAATAAAAAGGTGGTGTAGGCTGGGTGTGCCAGTAAGGCTTGTGAGTTTTAGTTGTCAGTTTCTTTTGAAAGTGGAGAGGCTTCATTGAATCTAGTACACAATATTCTCATTATCTGAATATCTCAATAAATATTATTTGTCTATGATGGACTATTTTACTGTCTTTCTGTTTCTGTTTAGTGTTGAGATCACAGTTGCCAAGTAAAGAGTCATGCTATGTCAGACAATGACCTATAACCAGAGGGTGATTGTGTCCTGGCGTGTGTGCACATAGAGCTTCTATGGGCTGTGTCAGACTCCACGCAGTTCTATTGATTATTTGGGACAGCAGTAGTCAGAGGTGAACTGTGCTTCATGCTGCTAGTTTCAGATTGTTAAATCAGAGACTGATCTATCTCAGTGGTTCTCAACTGGTGGGTTGTGACACAAAAATGGGTCACGGGTCTGTCCTGGTTGGGTCACGTATGCAAGTAATGCATAATTAGCTAAATAAATACACTACCATTCAAAAGTCTTTTTTTCTTTTATTCAGTAAAGACACTTTAAATTGATCAGAAATATCAGTAAAGGCATATAATGTTTAAAGAAATGCTGTTATGTTGAACTTTCTATTCGTCAGAGAATCCTGAAAAAAAAACATTGTGTCCGTTTATTTTATTTTATTTTTTTTAATTAATTTTCAACATTTGTTTTCAAAATTAATAATAAAAAGAAATATTTCTTGAACGTCAAATCACCATATAAGAAACATTTCTAAAGGATCATATCTGGAGTAATGGCTGCTGAAAATTCAGCTTTGCCATCACAGAAATACATTTCAAAACATTTAAAAATAGGGGAAAAAAAGATTAATTGTATTATTATTTCACAGTATTTCTGCTTTTACATACTTTTGATCAAATAAATGCAGCCTTGGTGAGTATAAGAGACTTCTAGTTAAAATGTTAACAAATCTTATCAACTTCAAACTTTGGAATGGTAGTGTAGAATTTTTACTTACGAAGGAAGGACAAAATAATTTCCATATTTTTTGTGGTTAAAGTCACATGTGTGGATCCAATAAAACTCAGTATTTCACTTGGTAGATGCAACCAACTTTGACAGATACCTACATTTAGAGGTTGTGTCATGCCTTTATCCTCAAAATCCATAACATGCTGTATTAATATGCATAAAATTGGACCTTGGCAGTTAATAGTAATATTAATACTTTCAATATTAAATTTAGCTTGCATTTGTGTATTTTGTATTATAAACAGTGCTGGTGCTTTGTATAATCTCACAGGTTTATCTGTCATGGATGCAAATATGATACCAAAATTCACCTCCAAAGACGAGGAAATTGACTTCTGGAAGGCTCTTTCGCTCAAGTACAAGAAAAGGTAAGTGGCAGTACAGTGAGCAGCATTGAGCGTTACTCAGCTCTCTGTTTTGTAGTCTGACACCTGATAGCATTCTTTCATGTTGTCCTCAGCCTTCACTATTCACATTGCCTTTTAGATAAACAAAACACTGCCTCTAAATGCTGGGAGTAAAACCAATGCAACCTGTTCCCGTACATTACGAGAGCCATATCGAGGAAATTATGCAATCCGCCACAGTGGGAATTTCCTTCAACGGGTTTAGCTTTTTGTGATTCTGCTAATTTTACCGTTGAAAAGCTCTTACAGCGGCGTTGTAATCTAAAATGATTACACAACAAGCTTGTTGCTTGGTGAGTTGCATCCCAAAGCAGCATTTTTCGGAGAGTTTCAGACTCCCTTTGTGTAAAGACACTCAATTCATTGGCAGGAACAGGCATTTACACACACAAAAACTTGGTACACCCATGTTTGTGATTAACAGATTACTATTTGGTTACATCTGATTACATAAAAAACAAATGACTGGGGTTTGTTGCTCAAATAAATCCTTCTATGTAATCTGAAAGAAAGATTTGATTTACAAATTAGCGTTGTTCCTTTTTTGATTGTGCACGAGCTCCTGAGCTAATTTTAGCTGTCAAACAAGTCCACAGTGTATATTTGTGCAGCTTGTTGAGGAGAGGTGTATTATTATTATTCTTTTTAATGGGACAATTTATCACCTGGTGGATGGGGTGAGAATCTCATAGACCTACTTCAGCTGAAGGAACCAAGCCATAGAGATTTGGCTGGTGGGCTTTTCTGACTTGGCCAGTTAGCAGCCACTTAAAGGGATAGTTCACCAAAAAAATGAAAACTCAGTCTCATGTCGTTCCAAACCTGCAAGACCTTTGTTCATCTTCGGAACACAAATTAAGGTATTTTTGATGAAATCCGAGAGCTTTCTGAACCTGCATAGACAGCAACGCAACTAACATGTTCGAGGCCCAGAAAGATAGTAAGGACATTGTTAAAATATTCCATGTGACATCATTGGTTCAACCTTAATTTTATGAAGCTACGAGAATACTTTTTGTGGGCAAAAAAACAAACAAACAAAAAAAAAAACGACTTTATTCAATGATTTTTTTCTCTTCTATGTCAGTCTCTGCCACGCATTCACGAGAGTACCACTTATGTTCATCATGATTTAAGACTTGCATTTGAAGCACAGGCTCCTCTGGGTCTCACTGACATGTGATAACTCCATCAACCCAGTTCTGACCTGCTAGTAAAACAACCTAATCTGCACTTCAGAGACTATGCAAAAATGAGTCTCAGATGTTGTGCTGCCGGGGCGTTACATACTTTCTGCACCGTTTTAGTAGTCTCCTTGTCCCTGGATAAACAGGTCCTGCCCTGTCTCCTGGCTCACGTGGCTGTAGCATGGCTGGGAAGAGAAATATTGCTCCGATGCCATTTTTAGATCCTTCCACACCATAATGCTGGCTGGTGATTACATAAAGAGGCCCAGGGCAGTGCTCTCCCCTGGTCACCGGTACACTGTAAACAAAACTGATTATTTACAGCAGATGCAGCCTGCCCCATTCACCCTGTGCTAGTAATGATGTCAGCTTAGATCACATTCATTAAATAATGGTAAAATTAGTGAGTTGTCTGAAGTTTTGAGAGCCCAGATAGCTAAAAACTATTTTTTCCGTTTTAATTTTTGTATACTGTTTTAATGGTTAAATTAAATTTTATTCATCAAAAAGCATGTCTAAGTAACTGACATCATGAAACTTACAATATTAAACAACAATTTATTAAAAGTTTAACAAAAATGAAATTAAGGCCCTATGAAATGTTTTTTTTCTCAAATTCAGTTTTTTTAACAAGATTCTGCTTTCCATCAATGTTGTGGATTCCATTTTAGTGGTTTCATTAAATATTAATACTCAAAAGCTTCTCTAATTAATTGATTTTATTAATGATTTTATTATTATAAAAAATATCCAGAAATACTTTGTGTATTTACATTTTTCTGCTAAATATATTCTGGTAAATTATTATTATATTCATTTTAAAATAATGTTTTAATAATAATTTTATTAGCAGTAGTAGTACTATCATTACATTACTTAATATTTCTGTCATAGTTTCTTCAAGTTAAACCGAACTTTTATTTTTAAGGGCTGCTGTGAAGACCTTTAAGTTTCTGTTTGTATATGACGATAGTTTTACTCAAAAGAAATGGTAAAATGCTCATGAATTGACTCTCAGAGCAGTTCTAGAGATTAGGTTCATGCGTTCATGTACTCATATATAGAGGCAACAGAGGTTGAAAACACAGTGAGGGTCATGTGCGCTTCAGTATGTGCGTAGTAAACCAACCGCGTGTCTGCGCAATTCATTCACACAGCGACATGCAGGATTCATATTTAAATAATATTTTGTGGCTTAATATTCACAGACGCTAGTCCACATCATGTTTTGATTTAAGTGTACTGACCTACTTTTGATGTATCCATAAAAATTTGGCAAATTCCGTGACATTCCGCGTTATACAGTAAATTCCGTTTTTATGACTGGATTCTGTGATTCCATCCGCGTTTTCTGCATCGCAAGTTATTAATTTGTAGGATCTAATTAGTTTTGTGTAACTAGACTTTTGCTCGTAGTCTAGTTTTTTTTTTTTTTAGGATTCTTTGATGAATAGAAAGTTCGAAAGTAAAGCATTTGTTAGAAAAATAAATCATCTGTGACAATATAAATAATACTGATAAATTGAATACATCCTTGTTAAATAAAAACAATATCTTTAAAAAAAAAAAAACTTACCTAAACTTTTGCACTATAGTGTGAATCAAAATTTAGGTCACCTCAGCGTAACCGTAAGTGTATGGTTTGCCAGAGGATGTCAGGGCTCTCAAGTCTCACCCATTCACCGTGAGACTCACGCATTTCAACCAGTTCACACGCTCTCACGCTACACCTTGTATTTCTCACGCTGAGAAGGGATAACTTGTCCCGCTATATGTACACTATATATACAATTAATAGATGAGGGAATACGGAGGTAACTTCTCTGCCGAGTTCATAGCTCTCTCGACTCTCGAATTATACAGAGTTAAATGCCACCTACCAGCCAATCAGAAATTAGGATGTTGTTGTTTCTGTTTAAATTACGCGATTCTGCTGCGAGCTCGTTCGTTACTAAGCAACATGGATGCGCGCGCACATGGAGTGTGAGTTGGAAGAGAAAGATCCAATGAATGCTGTAGATAACCCCCTTCATTTTTTTTTTTTTTTTTCCCCGATTTTAAGATTCCTGGATGAAATCACTTGCCTGTGAAAAGATAGTGAGAGCTGATATTTCTTTCTCTCTCTCTCACACACACACTCACACACACACACACACACACACACACAGCTTGACATACATGCTCAGGACTAGTTCTGTAATCCTACTGTATATGTGTACAGTATGTACATTGAGTACTGCTGTTCATTTGGCTCGTTTGGGGCAAAATTTCTTTTTAGTTTTGATAAATTTGTATTTTTAAATATATAAATCTTTTTATTTAATTAGAATGAATTTGTCTTTCATCAGATTTACCAGATGTTATAACTTCTATTTGTGCTGGTTAGTTATGAACAATAGGTAAAATTGAACTGCTAGCAAAAACTTGGGTGCTGCAAATATTTGAGTTGCTCCTCCCCTTTGACTTGCTCCTCCCCTTTGCGTGGCCCCTCACCTAATCTCACTCCAAACTTTCGCTGTAACTTGAGAGCCCTGGCATGTTTAAATACAACTTTTGGTGTTCAGTTGACTATAGCGTAAGGCAAGCTCTGTAAAAAGCAGAATATGCTAATTTTATGCATGTGTCATTACTGATAAATGGTATCTTGTTGTGTGTGTTCAGTTATAAGGAGGCACAGGAGGAGTTGCTGGAGTTCCAAGAGGGGAGCAGAGAGCTGGAGACAGAGCTGGAGACACAACTGGGCCAAGCGGAGCATCGCATCAGAGACCTGCAGGCGGACAACGAGAGACTGCAGCATGAGCTTGACTCGCTCAAGGTGAGAGTGTGTGAGCTGAACACAGACTGAATGTGTGTAAAGAACATCAATGCGAGGACAAGTCTAATGAGTGTGTGTCTTTGCTTTCTCTCTCCTGTAGGAGAAGCTAGAGTATCAGTATGCTCAGAGCTATAAACAGATCTCCGTGCTGGAGGACGACCTCAGCCAGACTCGAGGCATCAAGGAGCAGCTGCATAAATATGTCAGAGAGCTAGAGCAGGCCAATGATGACCTGGAGAGAGCTAAGAGGTCAGAGGGCATCGTCTTATACTTCACCATACATTTCACTACAACTGTATCACAGCCAGAATGCTTCCTTAAAAGTTTCATGAACTGAGAAATCAAAATTCCCTTGATCTTTTGATATATAAGAGGTCATTGTACTATAAAAACATTCTGTAAGCGTCATAACTCAAATCCTTCTTGTTAGTCTAAAAACAGCTTACATTGAAGCCAGTCTGCCAATGTGCATAAATTGTTTTTTAATGTAAAAATCTTTATAACTTTATAAGTGGAGCTCAGAGAAGAGTACAAAATAAAAACAAAAACAAAGGCAGTTCATGACCCCTTTAAAGATGACAAAGTGGCGTTCACAATGCATTTAAAATCCATAATGTGATGTAATTCTTAAAAGAAATATAATCAGAGGGAAATTACACCATAGCTAAAAAAAAAAAATAAAAAAATTTTTGTTCAGTAAGATTTTTGTAAATAACTTTGAAAGATGCATTTAATTGACTTTTGATCAATTTAATGGATCCTTGCTGCATAAAAGTATTAACTTATTGCTGAATTAAGTGAATTGTGCACCACATTTAGAAATTAAAATTGGGTGTGTTTTGATTATGTTGCCTTTAAAGAATTCTGCCCCATTAAGTTATATGCCTTTCCACTATTCTGCTGTAATTTATAGTTTTAATCTGCTATGGTTTGTTACCACAGAGCCACGATTACATCTCTGGAGGACTTTGAGCAGAGGCTGAACCAGGCTATCGAGAGGAATGCCTTTCTGGAGAGTGAACTGGATGAGAAGGAGTCTCTCCTGGTGTCTGTGCAGAGACTAAAAGATGAAGCCAGAGGTATTTACTGACTCTCCTCTCTGAAATCTTGTAATTACAGCTAGTTCCTCATTCCAGGCTGCTCAAGTGATGTTTACAGATCCTGTTCTGTCAGTAAAAAATGTTCCTGCCTGCTTGTAGAATGAAGTCTTGTTACATACTCAGATCAACAAGTGAAAGCTACGGATCGATATCTCACACATTATCTTAACGTGCATTTGTAGATTTGCGGCAAGAGCTTGCGGTGCGAGAGAGTCGGCCGGAGGTGATGCGAATGTCAGCCCCCAGCTCTCCAACTCCAGACAATGACAAAACAGACTCAGCAGTCCAGGCCTCTCTATCTCTACCGGCTACACCGCTCAGCAAGAACCTGGACAATGCTTTCACCAGCCAGACAGGTAGATGGCTAAATTTCTCTCTGAGATGTTTACAGTGTCACACTTGTTTGCACAACTCACTTGGTTCTTGTCTTTTGCAGCTCTGGCCAACAGCTCCACTAATGCAGCCCTAACACCATCTGCCAGAATATCAGCGCTCAATATTGTTGGCGATTTACTGCGCAAAGTTGGGGTGTGTAAACACTGTAGACTGAACTTTTGATATATATGAAAGCTATTCAGACAAATAATTGTTCCCAGTTTTGTTCATGAGTCACCGTTTGCATAAAGGAATTTGGTGTCTAATCCAAGTGTTTGTTCTGTTTCGCAGGCTTTAGAGTCCAAGCTCGCAGCCTGTCGAAATTTTGCCAAGGACCAGGCAGCCAGGAAGAACTATGTCACAAACGTCAACGGAAATCTGATTAACGGAGATATTTCAAATTACTCTCACTCTCTGCACACATCCTACTTTGACAAAGCGTGAGTCAGCAATTTTGTTCTGCCACAGTTCAGAAAACCCAATCAATAAACCTTTAGATGTTGATGAGCAGTTACCTTATTTGATCTACGTTACCCGTAATTACATTGTGTCCTAGAAATCCTCCTGATTCTACTGAAAGCAGTTCACAGACTAGTTCACAAAAAGAAACAACTGTTAATTTTCTTGTATTTCATGTGAGGACTGAAATGAAAGGCAGTTTGAAGGAATAAAAGTCTCTCAGACCTCTGTGTGTTTCTCTCCTCAGCAGAAGAGAGAGGGTCATTTTCCCTGCGTTGCTTCTGGGTAAATGATCCGACTAGCAGTTTTATGTGGGGGTCCATGCATGCTGGTTAACAACCCCCTACATATGACTTAGAGTACTATAATCCACTAGGTTAAGATCATATCATCTCCACTAACATCTTGGTGGTGGCTCAAATTGTCTGTGTAGGTGCACTCCATAGGTTTGTTCAAATGTGGATTATTTAACTAAATGTGAGAGGACTGGGGCAGTGTTTTGACTCGTATCTGAAGATTCAAAACATGAAATGTTCTCTTTAAAAAAAAAAAGAGATAAATTTATGGAGTTCACCCCGAGTGCTAAACTAAGAGTTTCTCTCCTCATCTTGTCTGTCGGTATGAATTGAATTACAGGATTAGACAGTCATTAGATAGATCACGTTCATTTTTCTAATTAAAGTCAACATGAAACGAGATTCTGTTTACTCCATAATATGACATATTTCTGAGTGAAACAAGATATTCAATGAGAAAAAAATATTGGGGGTACCTCACTGATTTATAGGGATAAGAGAAAAGTGGGCATTACTTACAGTACACTACCATTCACAAGTTTGGGGTCATTAAGATGTTTTAATGTTTTTGAAACACCAAGGCTGCATTTATTTGATCAAACATATAGTAAAAACAGTATTATTGTGAATACACGCTTAAAATAATTGCTTTCTATTAGAATATTTTAAAAAATATAATTCATTTCTGTAAAGGCAAACCTGAATTTTCAGAATCCATTTCACCAGTTTTCACATTTCACTTGAATTACTTTTAATTTCCTGTTGACTTTAAGCATGTTCTTCAAAATAAGAAGCTTTATTGCCATTTAATCCATTTGAGAAGATAGAGTCATCTCAAGAATATGTGAGGAGGGCAGGATTTCTAGAGGATCCACACCCCTACCGCAGTGTTACGCAGCCCACTGCAGTGCTGAATCAGTGTCCTGTAGCTTGAGTATCAGTAGATGGTAAAGGGCACGGAGAGGACGCCCAGGGCTTGTGTTTCTGCTGCATAAGACCCATCAGATCTATACAGTAGCTGAGTTATCTAAGATGACGCAGAGCATTTAGATCAGAATAAACAGGCCTTTGCAGTCTCCAGTACACTTTAGTGATTTGATTTTGTAATGGTGCAGTACACATATTATATTTGTGTGTTTTAAGGTAACAAGAACAGCGAAGTGTATCTGATGGGCGTCATCAAATTACCTTTGTACTGATGGACAGTAGAGAGTTTGTGTCTGGTGTGTCTCTGGGGGCTGCATTGAGTGGTCTGGGCTGTTTTAGACTTCAAAATCTACAGTTTCAGAGCTTCTGAGTTTGTTCCGCTTGCTTATCTACACCAGTTCACTCTGACCTATTCGTGCGTGAGCTTTTCTGCGCATATTAACTGTCCATTTGGTTTGGGGAAAACCTGTTTCTGTCTCATAGAGCTAGCTATTTTGTGCCAAATCCCGTCTAGTTTATCCAGTTGGTGTGGACTGAAATGAATACTAGTGACTAACAGTCTGATAGCTTGCATTGTACAGGGTTTTAACCATAGTCTCATGTTTCTCTGAGCACAGCAGGACAGTGAACGGTTTGGACCCTGGTGCCGTGAAGAACATCACAGCTCCGCCGCGCTCCAACTCTCCATCCAGCCTGGTGCTCAGCGTGTGACCCTCAAACACACACAAACTCCATTACAACCACTATACAGCAATATAACAATTCACTACTGAGATTACAGTGGGTTACAACACAGTTAGTAATAGTAGCCCAACTGTAGCAGCACCTCTTACTAGTCTCTACGTTGCAATATCCTACATTTTACTGCTGAAGTACTTGTTAATAGTTCCTAAAAATGTATAAACCCATCTAATATATTTATGGTTACTGTTAATTTAGATATAAGCATATATGTACAGTACATATTTAATTTAGTTTCTCTGTTCTTTGCAAATGTGATGTCTTTTACCAAGGTCCAAAAATGTATTTATTGCTATAGTATTGGATGGCGATGTATATGAAAGCTGAAAACAAAGGGAATTTATGTTATTAATATATGTTGTGCAACACATGCAGTGTTTGTGTATAAGAAAGTAGACCTGATATATATATGATATACTGTATAGTGAAGGAGAAAGGAAGATGAACGGTGGAGACTATCTAGACTTACATGTGCACTTATATGTCATGGAAACTGGTTTCCATTTTTATCCCAAATTTTTTAGTCTTGGTTCACAAGGTCATTTTATTTCGGCAGGATCTATAGTAAGTGCTAATGTGTGCCTCAGATGGGTAAACCTCCCCCGTTTTTGTCCCCTGAAACGTGGCCTGGTGTAAGTGTGAAACGTTTTTGGAGTTGCACATGAAAGGTTTGCTTTGGCTCCAGCAGGTTTGCATTTTAAACATTGGTTTGGTTATATTGACAATCGACTGTTGTAGTAATACTCTATGACGCATTTGCTAACGAGTCTCAGGTTGGTTTCCCAGCCTCATAGTATTTGTTGGCATATCCATACCTTATTTTTGTCCTTGTTAATGACAAATCTTATTCATTTTGGTTAGTGCAATGTGTTTCAAAAGCACTTTTTGTTACTTTTGCGTGCTCAAATAAATGGTAGTGTTCTCATGAGTCTGTGTTATTGTATCAAACACAAAAATGTTAACTCTGCGGTGTTACCACTGAAAAATCTTAGTTAAAAGGACTTCAGAATAACACTTTTATGCCAGCCAGTGTTGTTTTAGGATTTATTCATATTTCAAAATATTTTTATAGATTCAGTTTTCTTTTTAATTTTAGTAATTCGTACGTTTAGTAATTTTAGTAAATCTTGGCCTGGTTTCACAGACGGGTCTTAGATTAAGCCAGGATTAGGTCATAGTTCAATTAGGACATTTAAGTCATTTTTATTAACATGCCTTAGAAAAAACATTACTGGTGTGCATCTTGAGATAAAACAAAGGCAGTGATATATTTTAAGATCAGTCAGTGCAAGTTTATTTCAGTTAAAACAGCTCAGATTTACGCCTTAGTCTGGGACTAGGCTTAAGCCTTGTCTGTGAAACCGGGGGCTTAAGTTTTAGTAGTTTTTTGTGCTTTTTATTAGTTTTGATTTTATTAGCTTTTTAAAACACTTCCATTTGGCTTTATTTTTATTTCAGTTTTAGTAATTTTAGTACTTCAGCTTTATGCACTTTCAACATTTCTAATTTTCATTTATCTAATATTTTTATTTCAGATTTATTAAAATGAACAAAAACTATTTTTAGCAGTCGTAGTTAATAACACTAATGCCAACTGCAAGCAGTGTAACATTTTTATTCATAAATTCATAATTTTTTTGAATGGTACATAAAACATTCAAAAATTAAGCAGATTTATTTTTTAAGTGGTGAAGTTCATTTCTAATAGTCATAAATTGTTTGAATTGTACATAATTTTTTTATTTTTCCTTTTTTAATATGTTTTCAATAAAAAATTTGTCAGTGGCAGGAATGAGGCACATATTTGTTTGGCCCATTAATATTTACCACTGTTTGCCTAAGGTATAATCCTCTTGCAAGTCCAGCTGTTACAGCTAAATATGATCAGGGCAATCAATTCAAATCATTGTTTGCTATATCACTCATACACTTTCCACGCAACTTCTGTCCCATTACAGCAATAACAGAACAATCAAGGAAAAAGTTTTATAACACTTCACAAATCCTTATTGGCAAAAATGTCCTATGTTTTCTTCTTCAGTGTTGGTTTCCTGCAGGTTTCCATTCAGTCATCTCACCTGTCCCCTGCACTCTTCTCTACGTGTTCATCTATTTGTTTCCTCCTCCTTTCCAGCACCTCCAGCCGTTTGGCCTCATTGCGGAATCGTTCCTGCTCCCTGAGATCTGCCAGGTCCTCCATGAACAAGTGTCTTCATGCATAAGGCAGAATAATGATATGAATGATCAGACCTCACAGCAAAGATCTTATTTAGTCTCAATGCTTGTAGGCAGCACGAAAAAGTATTACAGCGCATGCACTTATTCTGCAACCATTTCAGAGTAATTGTAATTTAGTATCATTTAACGCTTTGAATTGAATTTTCCGCAATTCAGCTCAAGCCACTTGGCATACACTGTTTAGTCCATTATTTCAGATTCAGATATTGTGCTAGAATATTCAGCATTCAAATGTACAATAACCAACACAGATGACGCCATTGTAATTTTGTGTACTGAATTACAATTGGTTTTGTTCACACATACCCGCATCTGACTAATCAAACACACCTTAACCAGACAATCAAAGTAGGATTCTTGGATTGATTGATCCTTATATATTTTACATTTTATGATGTATCCGCATGTGTTTTGTCAGGAATCATTTTAACACGGCCAAACTGCACAATATTGTGTGTTCTACACACCACCTGTATTATTTTATAGTCTAAACACTATTACTATACATGCACGTTGTTGTGTCAATGTCAAGGAGGTGTGTTATCTCACCTATTCAAAAATGCCGTGGCCAAACCTACAAGCAGTGTGCCAAAAAGAATCGGTTTTGTAAGGCGCTTTCCAGTGGACAGTTTAGACTGTTTCATGCTGAAAACGTCAAATCTTCGTCATCAAAGAATCCTGAAAAAAAGTATCACAAGTTCCAAAAAAATATTAAGCAGCACAACAGTTTCCAGCACTGATAATAAATCAGCATATTAGATTGAATTCTGAAGGATCATGTGACACTTTAGACTGGAGTAATGGCTGATGGAAATTCAGCTTTGCATCACAGAAATAAATTATACTCCAAAGTATATTAAAATAGAAGCCATTATTTTATATTGTAATAACATTTAGCAAGATTACTGTTTTTTTCTGTATTTTTGATCAAATAAATGCAGCCTTGATGAGCACAAGAGACTTCTTTAAAAAACATTACAAGTCTTACTGATCTAAAACTTTTGAACGGTAGTAGATAGATAGATAGACTGGAAGGATGGAAAGGTAGACTGAACTCGCACTCACAAACACACTACTGTTCAGAAGTCTCTCTTACTGTTTTTGAATAAAAAAAAAAGTACAGTAAAAATAGTAATATTGTTGAAATTTTAAAAGAAGTTATATCCTATATATTTTACATTTTAATATACATATTTAAATCATCATATATATTTTTTTTCATAATTCTTTGATGAATAAAAACTTTAAAAAGAACAGTATTTAAAAGAAATCTTCTGTAACAAATGTCTTTCCTGACCATTTTGATACATTTACTGCTCCCTTGCTAAATAAATGTATTAATTTCTTTCAAAAAAAGTTTTTTACTGACCTCCAGGCTAGTGTATATTTATAGTAACAGCATTCAAAAGAGGCTTTCTTCAGAATCCAAACAATTATGAAAAGAAGAAACAGATGCTAGTATTGTTATTCTACTAACGGACACATGGGGGAGACACTTTGCATATTTTAGCTCCTTTTTAAGCCTTTCTTTCATGATAGATTCCAAATTAGGTGATCCATTTACTGGAAGCAATGATGCCATAAATCAATGTTAATTTTATGAAATATATTACACAGGCAAGTGAATGCATCCCATAATGACCTTGAGAAGCATGCAGTGAATGACGGATTCCATTATTAGCTGCTAGGAAATTTGAAAAGAATGTCTGGGGTTTGGTCCAGCGCTTTGGTTTAAAGTCTCACCCTAAACGATCCTCACGAAACTATGTGTTAGTCCAAACCAGAGTAGCCATCACTTTCCAGCAGACCCATTAGAATGCTGAGAGACGACTTCTCTCCTCTTTCCATATGGTCTCAATACCACTGTCAAAATGTTCACATCACAAGCCAAACAGGAAAGCACTGAGGCCTAAATGAACACCGACATGGCACACCTGAGATCACAATGAGGGGAAACTACCTCAACGCCAACAAAAAGACTAGAATTGCGCCTTAAATACCCTATTTCTCAGGAATCTAAATGTAGAACATATGTACTTCAGATTGAATACGAGAGCGGCTGTGCACAGAAACCAAACAAGATCATTTACCTTTGATGTTGCTCAAAAAAAAAAAAAAAAAAAAAAAAAAAAAGAGAACACACTGTTTTCTTGTCATTTTTCACAAGGGTATAATTCAAAGGAACATTTTAGTTGACATTTAAAGTCATCTACCTAAAACTGTCATAGAGTAACCATGCATATTTTGGATATCAATCTCCTATGAATATAATTGGTTCATATGATTGAGAATTACTTGGTTTCAAATACAATTCATATCAAACTAAAGATAATTAAGAAAAGATACAAGTAGAACTGCAACTGGTAGCTTTTTAGAAACAGGACGGTAACATAGGGTAATATCAAAAATGTATAAAACATAACATAACGTTTAATTATAAACATGGCTTGTAAAACAAAATCTCAATATATTTGAGAACTCAGTATCTTAAGGATGATGTCTTGCTTGTGAATGTTTAATAAAAGGCAGCGGCTACTTGCACTAAGTGTAAAGAGCGATAGATGCTATTTACACTAAGTGAAAATAGCAGTATTTTTTAACGATATGCTATTTACACAGTGCAAATAGCTATAGATTCTTTTTACACTATGTTAAAATAGCAAGATTTTCTGCTATTTATTGCCACTATTTGCAATTATCTGCACCTCAGTATTGTAGTACATTATAAAACAGTACGCAATAATAACGTATTGAGTGTAAATTATAGTTTTAATTCAAATTATTAAATGGATGCCATCTTATTAGGAGAATATGCCCTCCCTACACCTACTCTAACCCTACGCTTAATTTTTATCAAAAATAAATGCCTTTCCGATGCGATATGAGATTTGAAAATGGAAAAAAAAAAAAAAGTTTGGCAAAAGATGGATTCGAACTCGGGTCGACTACGTCAAAAAGCACACGCTTTATCTTCGCCACTGAAACTGATATTTAACTAGTGTCTTTTTTTCAGTGTTGACTATCCCAATCACACGTTGGTGGGTGGAGTTAATGTAAATAGCCCTTGCCAACACTCCATTAAAAAAAAAATACCACAGGTGCTTTTGCGATCACATTCCAAGCAGTTTTTCTGCCTGTTCACGCAGTTTGTGCTTCTGGATCTGAAAGAGATGAAGAAAAGAAACAGCTATTAAAGGGTTCAATCTGTCGACAGCAAACCACAAGCCTTTAAAAGCAAAGGTGTCACAGTAGCCCTCCAATGTCTGAAACCACTTCAGTGGGTTTCATGCAGACGGGGAAATTGCTTGAATTTCTTCTGTCTAGAGACTAATGTGAATCCACCCAAGAAAACACCATTTTAACATTTTCTTCATATTTAACATGATGTACCCACAGAGACACAGAAAGGAGTGGTGACAAAGTAAAGAGAGATGATTCTGTAAATGCTCACAGAACATGACTTTCTCTGAACTAAATGAATCATCTAAATTGTTTACTATTATTTACAGCGACTTTCATATCTCACATCACTTACCTTGCCTGTGATAGTCAGAGGATATCCCTGAACAAACAGTACAAAGCGTGGCACCTTGTAATGGGCAATCTGCGAAAAACAACAGTAGTATTTAAACGGAAGCTGCATGCATGTGCTGATGAACCAATGACAGCACTGTTGTTTAACTATCTTTGAGATACAATTCTAGCTTTAATTCATATTTTGAATTAGTTTTCATTTTTATATTTTCTGTTTTCATTTTAATTTTAGTTAAACTTTGTCATTCATTATTTTTTTAATGATCTTATAATATTTATTAATTTTTATTTCCTTTTTAGTTATTTTAGTACATCAGTGTACACTAAATAAAAGCTTAAGTTTATTTAATTTCAAGTAATGAAAATGTTTTTTATGGTTTTAGTTAACTATAATAACCCAGGATGACACGCAGAGCTGGGTAGTAACTGATTACATGTAATCTGGATTACGTAATCAGATTCCAAAAATTATATACACTTGTAATTAGATTAAATTACATTTTAAAATACTTGTAATCAGACTACAGTTACTTTTTTTTATTGATTACATGATTACATATTCACAAAATAGCAATGAATATTATTCATAATTTATTGATCCTCCCTAATTCCTCTTTCATCTTTTAAATGTTCCTTTCTAAAATAGCATACCGCTTATATAAACTTATAAAGTCTTCCAGTTTTTCCTTTCACCTAATATATTTACTTGAAATACCCCTGAGATTTTAAAATAAATATTTTAATAATTAAGTATCACAACTGCATGTTCGCAGTTCTCTGACATACAGGTAAACAAATCAAATTTATTTTAATTTCACATTTTTATGATCTAATTAATTATTAGCTTTTCATTAAGCTCACAAACCCCCCTGCAGTTCCTTTACGAGCCCCAGTTTGGGAAACCTTGACTTAATGTAATGTTTAATGCACTTCATGTTATTAATTACAACGAATGGAATATATTTTCTTACTCTATGTATTTTTTATATCGATATGGTACAAGATTTTCCTATTTAAGTCAATGTGATAAACAAATTAGGTCAAAAGTAATCTAAAAGTAGTCTGATAATATTATCTAAAATGTGTAATGTAATGGATTACATTTCTAACTACAATTTTTGTCATGTAATTTGAAATCAGTAATGGATTACAAATGGTAAGTAATCTACCCAGTTCGTGACACACAAAAAGCATAAGAACTGCAGATATTCTGACCTTTCCTTTGCAGTAGGCCTTGATCTCTTCTGCAGTGCATTCCTGACCAGTCTTGAGTCTAATACAAGCACAAACTTCCTCCCCCATTCTCTCATCCTTCACTCCAACCACCTGTATGGAAAACACAGATAGAACATGCTTTTCTACACTGCAGAAATAATTTTCTCCTCAGGATTTTGTCTTGTTTTCCAGTACAAATACCTAAACACTCTTAAATCAAAATCCAATTACTTGAAAAGCAAAATGACATAAGTCTTGTTTTCTAAATAATGTATCAAAATTAAGTGACTTTATGCTTAAAACAAGAAAAACTGTCTGCCAATGGTGTAAAATAAACCCATTTTCCTTACTCCATTGGCAGATATTTTTTCTTGCTTTAAACACAGAGTGACTTAATTTTGATACATTTTTTCAGAATTATCAAGTGCTAAAGGTATATAATTGTCTCTGGTTAACATTATTGACCTGTGCTTCCTGAATTTTAGGGTGTGTGTGCAGAAACTGTTCGATTTCAGCAGGGTAGATGTTTTCTCCTCCTCGGATGATCAAGTCCTTGATGCGTCCTTCTATTTTGCAGTACCCGTACCCATCCAAACTGGCAATGTCACTATTGGAGAACAAAAATGTAGTCATTGCGGACTGTTTGGAATGAATCTTGAATCTAGTAAGAGAGGGAAAAATTCACTTACCCAGTCTTGTACCAGCGGTCTTTTGTGATGCACTCCTGGGTCTTTTCATCATCTTTCCAGTATTCCAGCATCACACAGTATCCCCTGATCATCAGCTCCCCCTGAGCGCCCAGAGGCACGATTTCTCCTGTAGTAGGGTTCACTACTTTTGCCTAATGGAGAAACAAGCATTCAGTGTGCTAAAACAGATTATAAGTATGTATGCAGGACACATTTATGTAGTACTGTGTGTAAATGAACCTCAGTGTGGGGGCAAATACATCCAGCAGTCTCTGTCTTTCGCTCCACGCTGTCAATCGGAAAGCCGCAGAACGTCACAGGGCTGTTTTCGGTTGTGCCGTACCCAATCTGTTCCAAAAGAGAGTGAAGCTCTTTACCACATATCACATATACACATTCAAATTTAGTGCCTAATTCACCATTTTGTAATAATGTATACAACTTACACTAGGGTAAAAATAACCCTAATGAAAATTCTTCAACTTAGCATTTGTAAAATGTAATATTTTTTACATTTTAAAATACATATATTTTTTAAATAATGTATTATTTTATTATTATTATTATTATGTTTTACTAATTTATTATCGTATCATTTATTTGTAAAATGTTTATAATTAATTGATAATTTAATTGGTAATTTAATATAAAATATTTCTGATAACACTAATGAAAATGCTTCAATTTAGCAGTTTTAAAGGTTTAACATTTTATATATATATATATATATATATATATATAAAATCACGTATTTTGTTATCATATTTTATTTAATTTTATAATATTTAAAAATATTTATAATAAAAATTAAATTTTATTGAATTGATAATTTAATAAAATATTTCTGATAATGATACTGAAAATGCTTTAGTTTAGCATTTTTAAAATGTAACGTAATTTTACATTAACAAATTACAAAACATTTTTATTAAAAAATGTATTTTATTATAATTTATTAATTTAAAATATTTATACAAATGATACTGACCTTATAAACTAATATAAATAAAAAAAAAAATATATATATATATATATATACACACACTATATACACATACACTATATCATTCAAAAGCTTGGAGTGAGTTTTTTTTACACACACACTATATACACATACACTATATCATTCAAAAGCTTGGAGTGAGTTTTTTTTGGGGGGGGGGGGGATTATAGAAATTAATACTTTTATATAGCAAGGATGCTTTAAATTGATCAAAAGTGATGATAAAGACATTAATTTTACAAAAGATTTCTATTTCAGATAAATGCTGTTCTTCTGTACTTTTGAACCGTTCTTCTATTCATCAAAGAAACCTGACAAAAAAATCTACTCAGCTGTTTTCAACATCATCATCATAATAATACTAATAATAATAATAATAAATGTTTTTTGAGCAGCAAATAAGAATATTAGAATGATTTCTGAAGGATCATGTGACTGGAGTAATGATGCTAAAAATTCAGCTTTGAAATCACAGGAATAAATTACATTTTAAAATATATTCAAATAGAATATACTGTTTTTGCTGTACTTTGGATCAAATAAATGCAGGATTGGTGAGCAAAATAGACTTCTTTAAAAAAACACAAAATCTTACTGTTCAAAAACTTTTGACTGGTAGTGTGTTTATTTTATTTTATTTTATTTCCACGTTTTCCATTCCATTTCCATTTTACACCCTAGATTTTGGATTCCGCTGTATATGTTATGGCTTATGGAACTAACCTCCGATTTCTATGCCATTAAACTCTTGTTTAAATTTCAGTCAATGTGCTTACATTTCTCTTTTTGCACAGCCGAATGTGGCAAAGGCCTTTTACTAACATTTTTCCACAAACTAGCCTAATGGCAAGCAGACAGCTGAATCCGCTGAATGGGCCAGGCCTGGGAGGCAGGTGAGGTATGTGGTGTGCACCTGAGAACTGGCACACCAGCTAGTTGTTTTGAACCCCAGCTCTCTCGCTTTACAGTGCCGCTTCGGGCTAAAACATATCATCTAAATAAGCAGATAATGTGCACTGGAAACAATTCATCACAGTGTCTTTAAGAGACATAACCTCATCATGGCACAGGATGTCAATTTGTGTTTACCAAACTGAGTTACAAGTGCTGCCAGCTGTTGAGGTGAGACCGTGTGACGTGCCAGACATTTATAATGTTTGTGTGGAACATTTTAAGTGAGTCATGAGCTTTTGAACTCAATAAGTAAATAAAAAATTGCATGCATCATCTTTAATAGCTAGTACAGCCTTATTGGGATTTCAGAGTCAAATATCAGTGTTAAACTTTGCTCATTTGTGAATAGGTAACAATACCTAGCCAAACACTAGCTACTTGCTGGACAGTATTTCCACAATCTAATGTGAATGTGGACTTGAAAGAACCAAGATATACGTTTTGCCAATAAAATGTTAAATTTGTTAAGCAAACACTAGATTCGGCCTAACCTGAGAGAAGCTGAGGCGCTCATAAACAGATCTGAGGTCTATCAGGTCTTTGAACCAAAGAGGAACAAGGATGAAACGTTTTGTTACACAAAATCCAACCAGTGTGTTGATGCATGTGAAAAAAAAAAAAATACTGGGTGATTCCATGGTGCACTTCATTTTCTTTCTTTCTTTTTTTTTTTGGATATTGAATACTGTACATAGCTGAAATGAAAGGAGACATTTATGCAGAGGAATGTGCCTCTCTACTCCATGAAACACTCCACTGCAGACAAAAGAAAAACCTCCATTTTCATTGTTGTGATGTGATACCAGCCAAACATCTGGCCGTGATTATATGTTATAAAACGGCCCGCCACACGGGAGTGGCTCCTTTCCCTCCTTCTGCTGACTAAAAACAATGGAAATGTCTGGCACGACACACAGTCTCACCTTAACTTCATGAGATTTGGCTGCACACAAAATAGACTATGAAATGAGAGACTAAAAATAAAAAAAAATCACGTTTCAGACCTCTGAACTTGCTTGTAATTAACATGCACTGAGAACCTTATGCATTTCAAGGAAGAAAGAGAAAAAAAAAAAAAAAAAAGATTTCTTCTTAAAACAGAATCAAAACTTAAATGTCTCACAAAATGAGGCTTGTGGAAGTGATGAAATATGAAAAATCACATGAGTATAATTACAAAATTTTTAATGCATCTACATAGGAAGGATTAAAATTACCTATAAATCGTATGAGTCAGATCTTTTTAATGATTTTCATGATCTGGTCATTGGAGTTCTTAAGTGGATGTGAATATTATTAGTGAATAATGACTTAAATTGTGAGAAAGTTATCTTATGACTGTCTGTGAGTCAAATGGACAAATTTTGAGACACTTTTACGTGTCTTTTATGAATCAATGTGTAATTGCAGTTTTGTTTTTTGTTTGTACATTTTTGTTATGTACTAGGCCCTTAATTTGCAAAGCCACTGTGTGGAGAACTCGAATGTGCAGAGCGTGCTGGGAAACCAAAGAACCTAGAGGTTGTGGAGGATTTTTGTCAAGACAAGTGGACAATTTCACCTACCAGGACAAAACAGGGACTCATACACGTCATCAAAAATGACTAGAAACAGTCAGTGATGCTTAAGGTATTAAAGAACACAAAATTAAAAGATATCAACTTTCTCAAGTCAATTCAGTTATTACTTTGTCTTCTGGAATATATGTAAATATGTTACATCAAATATGCTAATCAGAGTAGTTCTAAATAAAAAAAAAAAAGTCATATTATAATTATAAAAAAAATATAGAAAATTTGGTAACACTTTATTTTAAGGTGTCCTTGTTGCACATGATACATGTACTCACTATTATAATTACAATAAATTATGCATAATTACATGCAAGTAACCCTAATCCTAACCCTAACCTTTTAGTAAGTACATGTACAGTAGTTAATTAATATTACTCAGTCAGTACTTAAATGTATAATTACACTGTAACAGGGACACCTTAAAATAAAGTGTAACCGAAAATTCTGCAAGGGCTATGTAAAGTTCAAGTTAGAAGCAAAACTACACTATAAGCACTATTTAAATAAATAAATGTTTAATTTATTTTAATATCTTGCAGAATCTGCAATGTCTATGTAATGATAAGAGCAGAACTGTAACTATTATAAATACTCATGCGTTCAACTTTCTTCCCTCCTTTACTCTGACTCACACACCCCCCCCCTCTCTCTCTCTCTGTCGAGCTCACCTCTAGCCCTCTCTCTCTGCACTCACACACTCCCTCTCTTTACTCTGAGGTTGTGTGGACCACTTTTGCTGTCTCTATATGTTCCTGCTGGAGTAAAGGCAAAAGAAGACCAACAGCATAAAGCAGTGGACTGATCAACACAGCGTCACTATGTACTGTTTCAGCTTCCTACTGGTGCTAGTGTGTCTACAGGTTTGCATCCCCTTTGTTTTTGGTGCACCAACTCAATGCCCAAGCCAGTGCCACTGCCATGGGGACCTGCAACATGTTATCTGTGACAATGTCGGGCTGAAGAAGATCCCCCGCATATCCGAGGCCACTCGTCTACTAAACCTGCAGCGCAACAACCTGGGAAATCTCCCATCCGGGGGCTTCAGCGAGATGAAGGGACTCATTTCTCTGCACCTGCAGCACTGTCAGATCCAAGAGATCTCCAGCCAGGCTTTCAAAGGACTGAAGAAGCTCATCTACCTCTACTTGTCTAACAATGAGATCAGCACCATCAAACCAGGCGCTTTTGACGACCTGACCGAACTGACCTATCTCTACTTGGACGGTAACCAAATTACAAGCCTTCCGAAAGGCATCTTTTCTCCCATGATCAACCTGTTTATCCTGCAGCTCGACAACAACAAGCTTCGAGAGCTGCAGCCTGGTACTTTCACAGGTACTAGTGATCTCCGATGGCTCTATATGAGTGGCAATGAGTTGAGCTCCATACAGCCTGGTTCTTTTGATGAAGTGGAGAACCTGGCCATTCTAACTCTGGACAGTAATAAGCTGTCCACCTACCCTCTCCTGGCTATGAGCAAGCTGCGTGTGGTGGAGGAACTCAACCTGTCCAAAAACCCTCTCAGTCTCATGCCTGACCACGCTTTCCGGAGCTTTGGCCGCTACATGGAGAAGCTCCATCTAAATGACATGAGCCTGGAGAAGGTAAGTCTGTAACATTAAAAAACTCTAAAAATCTAGAATAAAACATGAGAATCAAATGCTGACTGTGAACCAAATGAATGTTGTGGTCTCTAAAATTGTAGCTAAATAAATGCATGTTTGTGTTCGGTTTTTGGGAAGCTTAGCATTGGCAAGCAAACTACATCCCATCAGAGACGGCCATGCTAATGAACTGCAACCCCATCGAAGAAACTGCAGTCTGGAAGACAGTGATATCCAGCTAAAACAGACTTGTGTTGAGACTTTCAGCTGTTTTCTTTCAATAAGTTTCCTGATCCATTCCCGTCATACTTTAAGGCCTTAAAAAAGGTCACGTGCTTTATGTCAGGATGCATATGAGCTATTCCAGCGGTATATTTCCCTCTGGAACACTATATGGACAATGAAAGTGTTTAAGAGATACATTTATCTTTTTCTTGTCTTTGATCTGACTTCAACAGACTCTCTACATGGACTGATACCAGTGCAACAGTGCAAACTATCATGGAAATTACACTTGAAATTTTACTATGCACTATCTATATCTATCTGTCTGTCTGTCTGTCTGTCTATCTACACACACATACACAAATATATATATATATATATATATATATATATATATATATATATATATATAGTTATTTATATTACTTCTATATGCACAAATGTGTGTGAAAACACATCAACCGGCATCAGCGCCATGCAGTTGGTCAGTGTTGTTTGTATGATAGGAAAGGGAAAAATAACCACTCTCCCCTCACGTGTGGATATTTTTAGGGTCTATTTGCTTGAAAAATGTTATTTTGAGACCCAAGTTTTTTTTCCTCTCACTTGGTGCACCATGTAAACAGGTCAACAAGGGTTAGCAGACAGGTAAATAGTGACAGGGTGTTCCGTGGCCCATGAAGAGAAGTATTTTAGGCTGTAGTTGCCTGACCTGAATGGACAATTCAACCCAATTCAAGCATTTCTGGCAGAAGAGCAACTTGATGGAGGAGTGGACAGACAGAAAAGTGAAAACAACCCTTCCATGCTGGATTTGATCCATCCTGCATTGCCTCAAATTACCAAACTCTCCACGTCTCTTGCCTTCTGAGTGGAAATTTCCAAAACGTCCCTTCAATAAGTGCATCTTTTCTACGCTTACATAACACACCCACACACACACTGTGTGTACACTTTCTAAGCCCCTCAACCGTGGTCTTCCTATAAAGCGGACACCATGCAGACCAGTACATCTAACACCTGGGTGAAATTTTTAGCAGTCTTGCATACGCTTATGAAGTTTGATGGAGGGCTGGAAGGAAAGTGCAGACAGGTTTACATAAGCCCTGGCACATAGGACAGCCTGAGAGAGGCCTTTCATGTGGAAAAAAAGCCCTCAGTCCAGCCTCCACAAGTCTCCTTTAGATATTAAGAGTGACTTTGAATGCTAACTGTAAGGATATTCTACAAAGCAGTGAGTTATAACGTGTTATAGACTGTATATATGGTAAACAACTGTATATCTGTCCTTTCTACCTGTCAAGTTTTCCAGTGCAGCCTTTGAGGGAGTGACGGCTCTCAAATCTCTACACCTTGAGAACAACAAGCTAAAATCACTGCCGAGTAGCCTTGAATTCAACACACTCCAGAACATCACTCTGTTTAACAACCCCTGGAGCTGCACCTGCCAGTTAGCAAACCTCAGAAAGTAAGAGACAACAAAAGATCACTTCAGACATAACTGTATTTAAGTTTGACGTTGTCAAAATTATAACTTTCATACCTACTTTATGGCTCATTCAAGTCAACATGAAATCAAAGTCGAACCCATTTACTTCCTAATACACATTTCTGATATTATAGAGAACATGCTGACAGCACTAAGGTTGTGAGAGCTAATATATAATATTAACCAATAGCCAAATAGCTATTTACTCACTGTTGTAGAAAATTCACATTCATTCTGCTATGCAATGTCCACTTTTTACTATCCAATCAATTCTTGACAAAAAAGTCCTGCCTCATGTACTTTATCTCGCTGAATATCTAGTTTTACTTTGGAATAAGTAAAATTATTTAAGTAAAATAAGTTGCAAATGGCTAACTATAAATGCTTGGATTTGCTTGTACAGATGGATGGACACTAGCCGCCATCGCCCTGATGCAGTTTGCGCCTCTCCTGGAAGCCAGAAAGGAAAGCAAATAAGAGACAGCACTGCTTTCTCCCGCTGCAAGGCAAAGAGGGCCAGGAAGGGAGCACGACTTTGAGATGGTAAGCAGCCCTGTTAATTCCACTCATTTAGAACCTAAATACAAATCTAAAAAGCGAGAAGATTACAATTGACATTAAATATGAAAGGCTACCTTAATGTCCTATAGTACAGTGGTTAATAACCAGGGCCTACTAGACGGCCTCTGCAAACTTTACATTTACATTTATGCATTTGGCTTTTATTCAAAGCGGCTTGCGTTGTATTCAAGGTACACATTTTATAAGTTCTTGCTTTCTCTGTGAATTGAACACATGACCTTGGCTTTACTAGTGTCATGTCATTCACATGGAGCATTGGCGTTAACACTTCTCATTTAGTTTGAATGGGTGACATCATGCCTTGCCGAACTGAATTGTGGATCCACTGTGTCCCGCCACTGGCGTTGCTCGCGGCAGAAGTTGAAAAACTTTCAACTTTTCATACACCAACGCAAGCATCAGCCAATCAGATTGCCTTATGCAAATATCCTAGCGCAGACGCTAGCCAATCGCGTTCAAAACACCAGAGAAGTAATGTGATTGGCTGCTGTCACAATGACAATCATGTCAGCGCCAAGCTTTAGACACGCCCTCCGTCAAGCATCGACGCTAACGCCCCGCGTGAATGAATCGTTACTGTTTGAGCTGCAGGAAGGCCATTACTTGCAAGCAAGGAATAAAAATATTTAAATTAGTGCTTTCAAACGATTAATCGCACTTAATCACATCCAAAATAAAAGTTTTTGTTTACATAATATATGTGTGTGTGCTGTGTATATTTATTATGTGTATATAAATACACACAAACAGTATTTTAAAAATATTTACATGTATATATTTATATTCATACAATTTATATTATACATAAATATATTTAATATATAAACATAACATTTTTCTTAAATATATATGCACATGTGTGTATTTACATATACATAAATATACACAGTACACACATTATGTAAACAAAAACTTTTATTTTGGATGCGGTTAATTGTGATTAATCGTTTGATAGCACTCATTTAAAGTCATCTATATTAACAAGCTTAGTAAAGAACACTTTAAGTAAAGATGTATAACATTAAACCGACATTTTTATTACAACAATAGTAGCAGAGGTACATCAGCTTCAGCTTATATAGAAAGGCCTTTGAATATTGTCTTGGACAAGGGAGACTTGCAGTCCAAAATGTTGAAAACCACTGTTCTATTGTAATATTATAAAATTATTAATTTAATTTAAAAGTATTTGCAAGAATGCTGAGATTAAAGTCAAAGTTGACTAAGGATTTTTTATTAGTTAAGCCAGAGACCAGCAGTCAAATTACAAAATGATAACCAGCTATCCTAATTATTATGCATTACTAAACAACCAAGTCTTCTAGGTTTGAGACTCACACCCTAAATGGAGGTCTAATATCCAGACCCATAAAAGGTTTGTGGTCCACAGAGGTCTTGTAAATGAGACCACAGGATTAAGGCTCTAGCTATGATCATGAAAAATGAGACATTAATCACAGTCCTCAGTATGACAACTAGCCTCTTTCCACATGATTTACGAACGTAAATAAATTAGGAAAAAGAAAAAAAGGGTAAATAACTAGTCTCAAGGGTTCTCTGTGGTGCACGGAGCAAGACATCACTGCTCTCCCATAATCTCCATAAAAGACCCTTTCATCAGGATACTCATGAGATTCCCTGCTCAAGTGCTACCACAAGTCCAGAGAGACCACTGTGGATGTGATAAATAATGGTAAATGAAATTATGAAATTATTAAGCACAGGTAATCCCACTAATTTGGGAGTGGAGAAACCTGGTTCCAAGTTACCAATTCAGTCGTACCTCTATTAACAAACATAAATAATTTAACATTAGGCATTCACCTTTCCCATAAAAGTCATGAAATGGTTTCCATAATATAAACTAATAATCAATTCATCCTAAAACATTAACTTCCAGTAACTAAATTACAGTTGCATATTTGCTTAGAGAATCAAGAGCCTAATGCTAACCGTAAGTGTTTTCACCTCTTCCAACATGAAAGAGTGAATGGTAATACAATAATTGTGGTCAGGATATGGGTTTGGGCCACTGCCTTGTGGTAAAATACTGTCGGTTATGTTATTCCAACCTATCCTTCATGCTCCTCCTGGTCTCTTTGTCCTTTAAGGTTTGTTTGTGCGTTTCCATTTTGGCTTTGGCACTACGTGTAGACATTCAGATGTCCAAAACTGAGCTTGGCAATCTTATTTGTATGTTCCCGCAGGAGGACAGGGAGAAGAGGCCTGTCTAGGTGTCGGGACTTCAATGTGCAGAAAAGAAAAGCAATGCAGGCTGCTACATTGTGACTGTCCATTTCCTCTTTCACTCATTTTTTGTGTGACATATAAATGTGCTGACTCAATTCATACTAAGTAACATGAATAGCATAAATGTGTTCACAGACATTGACAAACACCCTGAAGGAGCAACTGTGTGAGTTTGCAAAACGTACAAGTACACCGCAAAGGAAATACGACTCAAACTCAAACAGTGTTCACTGTTATGGTAATGTATATGCCAACTCAAACAACCTGGTGATAAATCAAACATTATCACAGAACTAGTTTCTAAAAATCAGGAGTACTAACAGGAGTACTCTTTTCTGTAAAATGAGAACTGGTAGAATAGATTTGCATTGATTAGCATTTACTTAGAGACTCAGCAGTACCTTATTGAAGTACAATTGTGCACAGGTAATTCCTCAAGGTTGTATTTTTTTTTTTTAGCATATTTTTAACCCTTTTTGAGTAAATCAAACCAAATGGTCAATGTAGAATGAATCTTGTTTATTCTACTGATTCTAATTTTATGGTCTTCCACGGCATACTCCTATTATCAGGGTTAGAAGCACTTAAAATTATATAACCAAAGAGTTATAATCACAACAGAGCTCTTCATGAGGATCCTCTTTCAACATTGTGAGTTTATCCTTAGCTTTAAACATCTCACAATGTCCTGCTAGGAATTTCTGAGGCTTTGCAAACATAACAAACCTTGACCGTGACTAAAGCTGACACATTCAAGATGTAAAGAAGAGGTCAGGTCATGTCACATCTCTGACCAAAGTCAAATGCAACACAGGCCAGGAAAACATGGACTCTTTATAGCCATGAAAATGGTAAATGAGACAATGTAAAGGCTATGTAAGGAATAACACAGCTAGTCATTGTCACACAATAAATCCAGACAGAATGATCAGGATTGGTTGCCAAACATACAGATTAGCCATTAAGAATGCTGCGACTGACCAATCAAAATCTAGAATGACACAAGTGATGGTGGTGCCAGAAGAAGAGGATTTACAAAGAGCAGGTAAAATGAAAAATTGAGACAAATGGAGATTCTCCAGTCTAATGTTATCAGTTTGTTACTGTGATGTACTCATGCTCAATAAAAGACATATAAAGCACTACTATAGTAATGCTTTCTTAAAAGAATGAACTGGATGCACTAAAATTGTGCAATATGTTCTTGTTCAGGCCCTGCTACCTTCTCCATACCCGGTTCTTAAAGGTATAGTTTACCCAAAAATGAAAATTCTGTCATCATTTACTCATCCTCAAAACCTGTATGACGATTTTCTTTTGTGGAAAATAAAATGAGTTATTCATAACAGAATGTTCAAGATGCTCTCTTTTTTATAAAGTGAATTAGGGAATAGTATATAAATCGTAAAATAGTATGGACTACTTGTATGGTTCTTTTTGGAGCTGTACAGCTTCATTTATGGAGGAGAGTAGCTCAGTTTGGAATGACATGAGATTGAATAAATGACACTTACATTTTAATTTTACTGCTTTAATTAAACTGCTGAACTATCCCTTTAACAGTTATTCATACAATACCATTCATACGTTTGGAGTCAATAAGATTTTTTTTAAGAACTTAATTTATTCAGCAAGCATGCATTAAATTGATCAGAAGTGACGGTACAGTTCTAAAAACATTCTATTTCAAATAAATGCTGTTCTGAACTTTCTGTTTTAAACTTTTTATTCATTAAAGAATCCTGTATTATGGAATGTATCAAAATATCCACAAAAATAATAAGCAACAACTGTTTTTAACACTGATAATAATAAGCATATTAGAATGAGTTCTTAAGACTGGAGTGATGACTACTGAAAATTCAGCTTTGACTTCACAGGAATAAATGACATTTTAAAATATATTAAATGAGAAAATATTTTTAGTAGCAATAATATTACACAGTATTACTGTTTTACTTTATATTTGATTAAATGAATGCGGCCTTGGTAAGCAAGAGACTTCTTACAAAGACAATTACAGTAAATCCGACCCCAAACTTTTGAACGGTAATGTATATTTTGTAGAAATACCGAGTTGTTTTCATTCAAATATAAGGGGAATATTTAATGCGAGAATGGACAGTGAATAAAAAGAAGGCACATCTTTTCTTAGAAAAGTGACTTTTATATTAATTCTCTGTCTCCCTCTAGTGATACTGGCATGCAGTATACACACAATTATAATCAGCTTGATTCATAATACAGGATACGGTGTTTAAACAAATCCCTTTTTATTATGAGTAACTACTATCATTTTTACTGACCAACGGAATATGGACTATATGGAAGCTTCTTTCTGCCATGTAAAAAAAAATTAAAAAGGTAAATGAAAATTTTTAATCTCATAATTCATATTTTTTCTCACAGTTGGAAGATATAAACTTGCAATTCTGAGAATAAAAGTCTAAATTGTGAGAAAATTAAAAAGGTAATTGGGACTTTTACTCTCTGAACAGAGATATAAACTCAAAATTGCAAGAAACTCTCACTTTTTCTCAGAACTGCTAGCGTATATCTCACAATTCTGAGTTTATATCTCGCAATTCTGATAAAAGTCATAAAAAGTTGTATTTAGCTTTTTTATAATAGGCTTCCACAGGAGTGAATGTTTTTATTATGAGTAACTACTTACCAGCATTTCCTTAACACCCATGACATTGATGACCTTATGGATGACCTCAGCTGGACAAGGAGACCCGGCAGCAATACCTGACAGACACAAAACAGAGGATCTTAGCAGAATACCGGTGAAAGTGCAGGATTGCTCTTGGATTGCTCAGAAAAGCTTGATAATATTAATGTAATCTATCACAAGTTCCATAAAGCAATAGACGTTACAAAGGTTTTGATTGACTTACCACCCTCAATTGATGACAAATCCATTTTGGCCAGGTCAGGCTGATTAAGCATGTCGATAAACATAGTTGGGGTGCCGTACACAAACGTACACCTGGGTAAACAGTGAATTTTGTGCCAATTGCATCAAATAAATACAGCAGAGACCTGTTTTTCCAGTTGCATGATGTACACTACATGACCTTTGGTCCTTACATAAACTCCACATGACTGTCCTCTTTTTATATCCCTGTGTCTTTTATTTACGACAACTTAAATTCGCTATGGCTCAAGTAAATGGCACCAAAGTACCTTTGAAAGATTTAGCATTATCTTCTACTGCAAAGGACAGACACATCAATTCTTGTTTTGAAGTATTAAAAAAAAAAAAAAAAAAAACACTTTACTTTACATGAATGACCACATACTTCTCTGTCTCCATCGCCACCAGGTTGGCGTGTCCGTCATACCCGGTGGATGGGAAAACCAATGTGGTGCCATGCACACCCATCACTAGACCACCACCCACTGAGCCAAAACAGTGATACATGGGCACAGGCAAGCAGATTCGCACATTCTTCTGTAAGGAGAATAAGGTCAAATATCACACATACTGCATGTACTGTAAAGGAAAATGTATGGAGATTTATTTAAATGAAAGGTTTTCTGCAAAATGAGTATGCTAAATAATGAACTGCTTTATGTGTTCAACAAACAGTTCTTTCACTGTATTTCCATTGTCCTTTGATGACATGTACCCACCCTCCAGTTGTAGCCTGTGCGCATACCGATGAAATAAGCATTGTTCACAATGTTGTGATGAGACAGCGTGGCTCCTTTGGGCTTTCCAGTTGTTCCCTAAAATCATAAAGACCAAAATTAAATGATTTATTTACAGTGTAGCATTTACTGATTCAGTTCACTAGGCTGTGTTTCAAGACTTAAAGCTAAAGTGTGTAATTTTTATGCTAAAAAAATTACTTTTTTATGCAGAGACTACTCTGAGTAGGTAATTTCTTGGCCAATTTCTCTAAATTGTAAAGGCTGTGGCTTAAAACATCGATCTGTTTGTCCCTAGCAACCTAACACAGCAACATTAGGCCAACCAATGGTGTGAGTTTAGAGCGGGACTATCATTTTTACGGACCAGTGGAATATGGAGCATGTGGAAGCCTGTTTCTACCACTGAAAAAAAAATTAAAAAGGCAATTGCAAATTTTTAAGCTCATAATTCATCATTTTTTTCTCGCAATTGGAAGACAAACTTCTGAGAATAAAAGTCTGAATTGTGAAAAAAAAAACGTTCTCAGAACTACGAGATATAAACTCAAAATTGCGATAAATTTTCACATTTTTTCTCAGAATTGCGAGCTTATATCTCACAATTCTGATAAAGTCTGATAAAAAGTTGCAATTAGGGTTTTTATAATAGGCTGCCACAGGAGTGAGTGTTTGAGATAAACTGAAAATACTGTCATTATTTTTGCTATTCCATCTGGTGATGCAAGTGGTGCGGAAATCACACACTTCAGCTTTAATATAAATATAAATATATAGTTAAAAATAAGCAGAGTACCGAAGTAAACTGAATGTTTATGGGATCATCACAATTGAGTTTCTTCTGGAGGTCTTGTAGTTCTTGTAGGTGTTGGCTGCTTCCTGCTTGCATCACATCTTTCAAGTGAAAAGCTCCTGGCTGCTGACTGTCAGTTACAATCACAGTGTGTAGGTCTGGTAGTCTGAAAAAAAAAAAACCAACAACTCAGTCACCCTCTGGACCTCAATACTGATTATGTACACCTTCCTTTTATTACACCACCCGTACCTTGAACTCTTGATTCCTCCAGGAGAGGCTGTCTCCATCTCCGGACAAAGCTGCCTTAACATGTCACAGTACTTTTGGGTCTTGAATTGCGTTGGACAAACGACTGCATTGCATTGCACCTAAAAGAAGCATTAAAGGGATAGTTCACCCAAAAATAAAAATTACCCTATGATTTACAGTAGGGTGGGTCATAGGGGCCATCCTAGGTGTATTTTTTTTTTATCCTTTATTTTTCCAGGAAGGTCCCATTGAGATTAAAAGAAATCTCTTCTTCCAGGGAGTCCTGGCCAAGAGTTTCACATCATTTTTAAAAAGTAACACATACAACACACCAAACAAAAATTATATACGACCAAAACAAAACAGTGATCATACATCAACCGCTTAATTAAAACAGCAACAAAGTTCATTCATTACACGCTGCAGTAAATTTTTAAAAACATTCAAAGAAGGAATTGCTTCTAATGGAGTATTAATCTGAAAATCGTTCCACAATCAGGGAGCATAGTAAGAGAAAGCTGATTTTCCATGTTCTGAATGCACCTCAGGTACTTCTAATTGAATCCCAGTCGATGATCTGGTGGAATAGTTCTTTCTACACAAGCATAAAAGACTACTTTGGAAGCATACCCCGGAATGTCTTTAGTGATTTCCTCATTTGATATAAGAAGGACCAACCTACATTGTTGTACAGCAAACAATGGTGAGTATGTGAGCAAGCATTAGATATAAATCGCAACGCAGCATGATAAACACCATCCAGCCTTTTTAGTACATACAAGGAAGCATGCATGTAAATAATATCAGCGTAATCTAAAATGGGTAAAAACATAGTCTGTATAATTCGCTTTCTAGCTCCAAAGGAAAAGCCTTTTTTTGCCTGAAACAAAAAACCCAATCTTGGTTTAAGTCTTTTCACCAAGCAATCAATATGAACATCAAATTCCAACTTCTCGTCAGTCATATTCCTAGATATTTATAAGCAGTTACGACTTTCTTCTTTCAGACGAATACAATCGGAGTAGTATTAAAAAATGTCCTGGCTCTTCCAAGCCTTATAATGGCAGTTAATGGTGGTCAAGATTTTGATTTAAAATAAAGTGCATCCCTCCATCATAAAAAGAACTCCACATGGATCCAGGGGGTTAATAAAGGCCTTCTGAAGTGAATCAATGCGTTTGTGAAAAATAACCATATTTAAAACCTTATAAACCATAACCTCTAGCTTCTGCTAACTGTCATATGCATGCTCATGAGAAAGTGGTGTTTGGAACACATAACTGTGACTTTAAATCTCACAATTACAAATGAACAGTAAACAGGCTTTCATATAAAAAAAAACCCTGTTTTAGTGAAAATAAACCCCAAACAGTCCTATTGTTTTGGACATTCAGCTGTTTGTTGTTTTTACTGCATGTATAAACATTAACTTACCTTTCTGAGAGCAAATTCTGCCTCTTGCAATTGATAAGCCGGGTTCACTGCAACCTGTAAAATCACAGTAAAATCGAACAGGTTAGAAACCAGCTGTTGACAAATACTCAGATAAGCCAAATTTCAAGACAGTCAAAAACACTCACCAAAATGATTCCTGCTTTAGCTGTGGCAAACTGCATAAGTATCCACTCGTAGATGTTCGGTCCCCACATCCCTAATCGATCGCCCCTCTTCAGTCCAATAGCCAGCAGACCTGCGGCAGTCTGTTCCACCTGAAACCAAAATATTACCACATTTTTACACCAGCCCTGAAGACATTCAAATGTAAGGTGGATTTTTAGTCAACACAGCAAATGTTCATTAAATGATTTTTGTCCTGTATGAAGGAGCAGGATATGGATTTTTTTTCTGAACATTTGTGAGGACCAAATATTCAAATATTATATGATTTGGATGAAAATTTGATGTTGCCAAGTATTTAAATAGTCATTCTGGTTTAAAATAAACTATTTTGTGGTGTACTGCAATATGCTAATATGATCTTGTGGACTAAATAAATACATAAATAAACAAATACACTGCACTGCAAAGAAAAATGGACATTCCACATTAGATATGTGTGTCGAATGGCACTGGTCTGTTTTAAACTTTCATGTTTTGTGATAGATTATTGCTTATCTGTAAATGTTTAACTTCTTGTCACATTGATAAACTTTAACACACTGCTGCTCCCATTATGTTAGAGAGCAGCCACACGTGAAGCACTTATCTAGGCCAGGCAGATCATACACTAATAATAATCCCTGTGATACTGTTTTAATGTTTAAGAAAGGTCATAAATAACCACAAATAACATTTAACCTTCGCAGTAATTATGTCAGTGATTAATCCATTGGTTTTCATTCTGCTTCATGCACATATTTAGCAGAACACCCTCTACACAAACAAAGAGTAAAATGGGTATGTATTGCTATTTTAACACCATGTTTCTGCCAGTACTGGATTTCACATGGACTCTCTGGTTAAAGCTTATTTATAAAACGGATAGTTCCGGTCCTTGATTCTGATTGGTCGAGCCACGGTCGAAGCTGTTGTAAATTACTCCACAAACCTACACTTTTGTTTACTTTGTGTGTTTCTTGGCAACCACTTTGTTGAAACCACAACTATTTCTGAGGAACTACATTGTTTGGTGGAAGAATACTGTTTTCATTAATATCATTACACTTTATTTGCTCTGTTTTATTTTGTGAAACCTTACTACATATATGGAATAACCATTTAATAAAAGCAAAAAGCCCCGTGAAGCCGTGGGCTCGGCTTCGCATCGTGCCTAACAATGCCTCTTAGATGTTATAAAATCACTGTAAACCACGGCTTCTTGGGGCTTATTGCTTTATTAGGTCTGATTAACAAAGGGCTGCTTAGGAATGTGTAGTTTTTTTTTTTTTGTAATTATTTTAGGATTTAGCCAAGATCTCTCATTCCACATAGTGCACTTTTGACATGTGGTTTTCCTTTCTCCCACAAGGGGTATAAAATGGAAGCACTGTGGTTAGTATCTCCAGTCTTACAGGATTCACTTCTCTAAACAGTAGAAAAACCAGATGCAAAATCACTCACGTCTTGGTAGAACTGAGCAAACGTCTTGCGCGTTCCATCTTGTTTAAAAACCACAGCTTCACGGTCAGGGTAGCGCTCCACTGTGTGTTGAAGACACTGGTCCACAGTACTAGAGCGCAGAGAATGGGAGGAGATGCCGTGGACATAACTGGTAGTGAGGGTTGGGATGCTGGGTGGGCTATCCACATGAATGGCACTGAAAAAAGAGGAGCAATAAGTATGCATAAGAGATGTCGAGACACATTTAGATAGAAACAAGTAAAAAAAAAAAAAATCATCTATCTTTGTATGCAAGTATTGAAGTGAGTTCTGTAAGCTGCAACAACCAACAGTTTCATAAAGGAAGTAGTTTTTTTGTTTGGGTCTTGTGATGTTCACACTGAAGGGAAAGCAGAAGATAAAAAAACATGGATTCATGACAACACTGATGTTCATGATAAAGGGTGAAGTAAAGGAAATCAGCTGTGCAATTTCTCACTTTAGAGACCCAAGAAAATGATCTTTTTTGATGCTCAACATAACTGTTGATTTGTGATTTGAAGGTAATACAGCATCACAGTTGAAATTAGCACCCACATAAAGATAATTTCTTCTGCATATAAAATACTCATACACATGGAAAGAAATAACTTATGCTCACCATTTCACATTATCTTAGAGAAACCAATCTAATATGCTGATTTGGTGCTCAAGAAACATGCAACTTATTATCAGTGTTGAAAACAGTCATGCTGCTTAATATTTCTGTGGAAATCGTGAAACTTTTTTTCTGGATTCTTTGATGAATAGAAAGTTCAAAAGAACAGCATTTATGTGAAATAGAAATGTTTTTGGAACAAAATAAATGTCTTTACTTTTTGATGCATTTTTGTTTAATAAAAGGGAAAACAAACCCTGCCCCAAACTGTTGAACAGTAGTGTCATTTCAGGTCTACTTATCGGCTAATGAGTGTTTGATAGGGGAGGCATTCAAAATGTGCAGTACTGGAAGACCAACTTGCTGAACCAGAATGACACAAAGCTGGGAGTCTGTTGTTTGGACAATTTGTGCTACCCTGTTAGACTCTCCCATGAAAACAGTTTGTAGCTTAATTTGACACTGAAAAATGCTGCCTATCAGATTTAAATCCGTCTTAAATCAGTCAACCATTTTATGCTGGTTTAATGTGTGCGCGCACATACCTATTCTTCTGGTATGTCCCCACAAGTATAGAAATACCAGTAAATTTTGATCTTGTGGGGACATTTTTGGTCCTCATGAGGAAAACAGCTTATAATCATACAGAATAAAGTGTTTTGAAAATCTAAAAATGCATAAAGTTTTATGTGAGGGCCGGGGTAGGTTTAGGGTCAGGAAAGAACAGCAGAATCATTAATAGTAATCACTAGAGAACGTTTTTTGACGAATAATATCTCCCGTATCTCTGTAGTGTCAGTTAAACGGTTAATGAAAACATTATTTAACTACTACAACTGATATGCAATCCATCGGAAGTCGGAGTTATTTTCGAGTTTCCAAGAATATAGACACAATTCCAAAAACAAATCTATAAAAAGAAATTTGACTAGCGTTTGACAACTCCCGCCAAATAAATAAAAAAAGATGCATTTCTTACCAACTCTGTTGAGAAGCTATGAAAGGAGTCCAGGGTCTCTGCAGAAAATTCAGTGTTTTGCAGAAGTTTGCGGTCGTTCGGAGATTAGTCAGAAGAATTTTAGAAGACATCTTTCACTTTCACCTTTACGATAGAAGCAAACTCTGAAGAATCTTAGCTTAGTTTTTTAATTCAGAAACTCGGTGCTATTACAATCAAACCAAAACACGTACCCAAACACGACCTGGCGCGCTCATATGTGAGATAAATGCACACGACATTAAAATAACATTAAAATAAACAACCCTGAATTATTAATTAATTGCGATGGTAAATCACGAATGCTCGACTTCTTAGCAACACCAAGATCGTGCCACCGCGATCTCAACGTTCCCAAAAGTTAATCGTTGAGCCAACAACACCTCAAATTGCAAGACAAGCAGCTGCAGCGGAATATGAACTGTAGAGGACGCAAAAACAAACCTAATCAGGAAGCTGTAGTTCACTCATGCAGTCATCTGTTTAGCATTCATTTACACTTTTAAACGTCACACATTTAAAAGGGAATGTTTAATACAGATGCTTAAGCGAATAACACCACATGCCCTGATCTATTGACTGCAGTTCTGACTGCAACAGCTGGCAATCAGTCAAATGGCACGTGAATACTGTTACACGAATCTTAGTGATTTGCAATACTGTGTAATTTTGTATTATGCTCATATGATAGTTACGAGTGGGAAACGTTTACTGCGGTTCTCATGCTTTTTTCGACTGATAATATCTCAACTCACAGGCAGTGTTGCCAACTGCTTTCAATTTAAAGTAGCTAAAACTGGTAGCTAAATGTCATCATAATGCCAAATTCACTGATCTATATAAAGATGAATAGAGATCAGTGGGCAAGATGAGAACTTAGATAAGGTTTGTCCAAGAAGTTGCTATATTTGTCCCTAAACTTTTGAAAAAAAGTCTCAAAAGGGGTGGGGAAGTCGCTAAATCTAGCTACAAAATAGCTAAACTGGCAACACTCCCTGCGTTCCATTCGGAAGGGCTCATCCCTATGCCCTAATCCCTTCAAAGGGTTTACCCTCCGGAGTGAGAGCTTCTAAGGATTGAAGGTTGTAGGGGACCAAACAACTTCTTGAAGCGCCCTTCCGCGTCATCATCCCGTGTCCATACGGATGCGCCGTCATCATGCAAAGTATCTGTGCAAAGGATCATGGGAGCCCGAAGTGTCCATCAGTTGTACCCTTCGAAATCCTTCATTCCGAAGGGCCCTTTGAAGTGGCTAGTTTTGAGCACTT